>JAWPHD010007220.1:0-132161 GCA_037043455.1 Cyrtodaria siliqua
CTGTATAACCATATTAATCAGTTACTCGGGAAGTTTAATCCTTAAGATCAATAATCTGTTTAGCTCCCATATGTCAAAGACGGCAAATAACCATTCGCAACATCTCGTACAATTTTCCGAAGCATGACCCGAATATATCTCTAAGGTTACCATATTGGTTACGTCATACTAGTATGGCGGGCTTAGATTCCCGCCAAAAGAAATTTGCATTCAAAATCAGTCATCATCAAAGTTGTGCAATGTCATTTAGCCGATTGTTTCATCCAGATATTATTTTCATGAAAGCCGTGATAAAACCTTCACCTGTATTCTAAATTACAAACATGAAATGAAAATATTACATCAACTGACGGTCATATTGTTTACATAGCAACAGTGCACTACTTAGGGGTACTTCTTTTTTTGTACTGCTATTAGGTTCCATCCAACAATCTTGTTTTTATTTTGTAAATATTAAATAACGGTTGGTGTGTAATGTTTGTCAAAGTTTTTATTTCGTGTTTTATAATCTAAAAGTTACAGAAATGTCCCTTTAAATAATTTCAATGTACCAATTCATTATCCTCAGAAATTGCTTTTGACAAAAAAATTTCGATTATGTATTTTCTTCGGAAAACATTCAGATATCTTCAGTATTTCGGAAATTACTCGGAGGCATTTTCTCTGGAAAACATTCGGACGTCCGGTATTTTCTTCAGAAAACATTCGGACTCTCCTAGAATATATTTGAAATCAAGTAAGTTAAAGCGGAATGAATTCCTTTTTTTCTCTAATTATTCTTTCCTCTTATTGGACATGTATCTGATCTTGGATTATTTTTTGTACAATATTCCGATTTCCGGTTTATTTCATCAAATATTCTAATTCTTTTAATTGTGTTTAGAAAATTTATCGAGATTCCGATTTTGTTGTTACAATTATTCCAGTTGCTGCTTGATTTTCGGAAATAATTTGAAATTTCAGAAATCTGAATTGCAGTTTCTGAATTGCAGAAGAAGATCTATTAATTGTATTAGTGTTACAGACTTACAAAAGCTTCATATGCCGTTCTGGAAATGTATATAATGTAGTTCATTCATTTGTATTGCTATAATAAGAAGAAACCTTGTAGCTGCCAGTTTTGAAGTAACGTTTTTTCTCTCCATAAGGTGGATGAAATGGTATCCGAAATGTATATGCACTATCGCCATTTACACAAAACGGACAATAATTTTGTTGTACAGTTAAGAATATTTATCAAAATAACTTTGATCTTGTACCAGTCTCTTAAATATAGAAAACTCTATAACATCTTGTAGGTATTGGCAAACATACAGTGTAGGTAGTTAAAGCGTAAACAAACAATATTTTAATTTAGGCCAAAGCTTTTATATAGAGAATATTATGTCAGTGCCTTTTACTATCAAGTTTATTAGGCGAGGCTTAGAAAACGAAGAATGGAGGCTCTGCCGAGCCATTCTTCGTTTTCGTGCCGAGCCTAATAAACTTGATAGTAAACGGCACTGACATAATATTCTATTTATCATGTAGATTATCCATATTTTCTGTATGAATTACTATTATTACCTATTTCTCAGAATGGTACGCTGATCGAGGACGTCGCCATGTTGTTGTTTTTTGTTTGTTTTATGACGTCAGGCAAATTTACGTGCATGACGTCAGATAACGTTACGTACAATAAACGCCGAGGTATTCCGCATTGATTTGCTTTATTGGCCAGTGCCTAATTAAAGCAAAATTTAATAGGTCACCCCTTTATTAGGCAGAAAAGTGCATATCTGCATGATAAATATCATTATGTATGTGTTTATTTTGCAGATAACTTAGACGGTCATAGAGAACTGATATACGCTGCCATGACGGGAAGATACACACATGATTATTTTTTATTTGGAGAAATATAATTTTGATAACTGTAGACTTACTCTTGTATTACTCGATTCAGTTGCACATTGTGTGACCTCATTCGTACTATTATTAAAAAAGAATAGGATCATCATTCGATAGAAGATATATTCAGTGACAGATATACAGCACATACGTACTGGTGAGAAACCATTGGAGAATTAGGTTTTCTGTATAACAGATGCTCGCATATCGCTCAACACACATATGGAGAAACATACGGGATAGAAGCTATTTAAGTACCAGGTGTGTGAAAAGATATTCAATGAATCGTCATATCTCAAGAACCACATGCCGATACATACGAGCGATTACCCATTTACGAGTCATGTGTGTGAAAAGAGATTCTCAGGCTCGTCATCCCTTTAATCGCATGTGCGAATACATACAGGTGAGAAGCCATTCAAGTGTAAAGTATGTGACCTGAGATTCACTCAATCATCACATCTTAACACACACATGCTAATACATACGGGTGATAAGCCATTTAAGTGCCAGGTGTGTGATAAGAGATTCGCACAATCATCTGTTCTCAATCTGCCCATGCGAATACATACGGGTGAGCAGCCATTTTAGTGTCAGGTGTGTGATAAGAGATTCGCACATTCATCTGTTCTCAGCAGACACATGCGAATACATACGGGTGAGCAGCCATTTAAGTGCCAGGTGTGTGATAAGAGATTCGTACATTCTTCACAACTTAGCACACACAAGAGAATACATACTTCTGAGAAGCCATTCAAGTGTCAGATGTGTGATAAGAGATTCATAAATTCATTAGGTCTCAAGAGTCACATGCCGATACATACGGGCGATCACCCATTTAAGTGTGGGGTATGCCGACAGGGATTCACACAATCTTCACATCTCAGCACACACATGCGCATACATACGTGTGAGAGGCCATTCAAGTGTCATATATGTGATATGAGACTCACAATCTCATCAACTCTCAACAATCACATGAGAGTACATACGGGTGAGAGGCCATTCAAGTGTTATGTATGTGATATGAGATTTGCATGGTCATCAACTCTCAACAATCATATGCGAATACATACGGGTGAAAAGCCATTCAAGTGCCATGTATGTGACATGAGATTCTCAATATCATCAACTCTCAGTGAGCACATGCGGATACATACGGGTGATAAGCAATTTAAATGTAACATTTGTAATTAGATTCACACAACCATCAACTCTCAGCAAACACATGCGGGAACACACTATTGAGAAGCCATTTAAATGTTAGGTTGGAATAAGAGATTCGCACGATCGTCAATTCTCAGGATACACATGCCAATACATACGGGCGAATACCCATTCGCGTGTCATGTTTGTGAAAAGGTATTCTCAGAATCGTCATTACTTAAATCACATATGCGGATACATACGGGTGAGTAGCTATTCAAGTGTCATGTATGTGGTATGAGATTCGCATAATCATCAAATCTCAACAATTACATTCGGATACATACTGGTGATTTGAGTAAAAACATGCAAATACATACGGATGGGAAGCCATATAAGTGTCAGGTATGTGATAAAATGTTCGCAGATTTATCATATCTCAGGACACACATTAATGAATATACAGTTCTGATATGTGAGAGGAGATTCATAGAATCATCTGACCGCAGCAGACACAGGCGTATACATAGGGGGGATACAACATTTAGGTGTCAGGTGTGTGGAAATAGATATGCACGATCATGAACCCTCAATGGACACCGCGCATGCATACGTGTCGAGTGAGAAACCATTAACTGTCAGGTGTGTGGTGAGAGTTTCAGACAATCACTGGTCTCAGCAGTCACATGCTGACACATACATGTCAGAAGTTTAATATTTAAGTGTTTAGCTTATGAACAGATTCAATTGAAAATGGTAAAGAAAAAAATATCAAAGATAGTTTGCCATTTTCATTTTTAAGTTTATAATCATTGTATGTACGCATCACCGGTTATTTACATGTAAACCCGATACGACCACACGTTGTACGGGTTTTGTAACATCTACATTAGTTTGCAGTATAGTGCATATATGAAACACTGTTAACATGTATGTCCTCATTTTGGACATTGAGTGAACTTCGATTTTGACCATACGTTTGACCATACGTGTTTATAACGTCGGTGTGTAGTGGGGATGTAATTCGTAACAAATTGAATTATTGATGATTGCAGTAATAAATTGAAACAGATGTTTTTTCAGAATAATTTAAACGATATTATTTTTTCTGAAACTGATCTTGTTGATTTCACAATACACAGTTAAACTACTAATATGCAAACTTCAGGAAGTCAATTTTAGTTAAAGAGAGGAAATCTAAAAAAATGGTTGGCTATAAGAATCACGACTTTAAACATTATATTGTCTGTCTGCTTAAGGTTAGTTCTGTGAGTGCGATTGACTGGGCCGTTCGGATAGTGTCGGGTTCAATTTACCTAGTTTCTCAATGGAACGTATTTTCATAAGAGAGAAAAGGTAATTTAATCTGAATTGTAGGATTTTCCAGACACATGATTTCACCTAGTCTATTTGGTTTGAGTGAGAAGCGAAACGTTGAGAAATATGTGTTTAGAAAAAAGCATATGTTGATGCTTAGAACTAAACGATATTTTCACAACATCGTTATGTTTGAAAACATGTTATTTTAGACGGTATGTGCTAAACTAAGATGTTGGTATATATGTTAATCTTAAAGTTTACAGGTTATTAATTGTGGATTGAAAACGTATTCGACTGTTGTGTTTTTGCTGATTTCCTCACTCCTTCGTATCGTCCAATCAGTAACCTATTCATTCACAACATCTCGATGACTTCTTTGAATTGATTTGATTGGTCAGTCATTTTTCTGTGTTCAACGGAGATAACGGGGTCTTTACTATGTGAAGTAAGAAATCAACGCAAACAGTAAACTGGGCCAATTGAATAGAAAAATTGCTTAACTAAGAAAACACATTTACGGTAACGGCCAGTCGAATATGCGTATTGATTAATGTTGAAACCATGTTATGGTTATTTGAAAGTACCAGATGCTATTTTCAAGTGGATCGCTTTAGGATCGCTTCAGGATCACGACAAAACCGTGATTCTGCAGTTTGTTAAACAATTAACAATTTGATCCATTAAACAAATCGCGTTCGGATCGGAATTTGCAGATTGCAAACCCGATCCAATTCTAGGATCGTGATCCTAAAGCGATATATTAGTGTTTTGTTACCGATCGATTAGAACTCTATTTGCGAGGATGTGATCCAACAGCGATTCATTAGAACATTGATATTTACAAAGCGGTTTGCCAGCGGTCCATTCAAACCTCGTTATTATGGAGCACGATCTAAAAGCGATCTATTAAAACAGATAGTTTAACGAAGCGGTTTGTTAGCGGTCCATTCAAACTTTGCTATTATGGAGCATGATCTAAAAGCGATCTATTAAAACAGATATTTTAACAAAGTGGTTTGCCAGCGGTCCATTCAAACTTTGCTATTATGGAGCACGATCTAAAAGCGATCTATTAAAACAGATAGTTTAACAAAGCGGTTTGTTAGCGGTCCATTCAAACTTTGCTATTATGGAGCATGATCTAAAAGCGATCTATTGAAACAGATATTTTAACAAAGCGGTTTGCCAGCGGTCCATTCTAACTTTGCTATTATGGAGCACGATCTAAAAGCGATCTATTAAAACAGATAGTTTAACAAAGCGGTTTGTTAGCGGTCCATTCAAACTTTGCTATTATGGAGCATGATTTAAAAGCGATCTATTAAAACAGATATTTTAACAAAGCGGTTTGCCAGCGGTCCATTCAAACTTTGCTATTATGGAGCATGATCTAAAAGCGATCTATTAAAACAGATATTTTAACAAAGCGGTTTGCCAGCGGTCCATTCAAACTTTGCTATTATGGAGCACGATCTAAAAGCGATCTATTAAAACAGATAGTTTAACAAAGCGGTTTGTTAGCGGTCCATTCAAACTTTGCTATTATGGAGCACGATCTAAAAGCGATCTATTAAAACAGATAGTTTAACAAAGCGGTTTGTTAGCGGTCCATTCAAACTTTGCTATTATGGAGCACGATTTAAAAGCGATCTATTAAAACAGATAGTTTAACAAAGCGGTTTGTTAGCGGTCCATTCAAACTTTGCTATTATGGAGCACGATCTAAAAGCGATCTATTAAAACAGATATTTTAACAAAGTGGTTTGCCAGCGGTCCATTCAAACTTTGCTATTATGGAGCATGATCTAAAAGCGATCTATTAAAACAGATATTTTAACAAAGTGGTTTGCCAGCGGTCCATTCACACTTTGCTATTATGGAGCATGATCTAAAAGGATCTATTAAAACAGATAGGTTAACAAAGCGGTTTGCCAGCGGTCCATTCAAACTTTGCTATTATGGAGCATGATCTAAACGCGATCTATTAAAACAGATAGTTTAACAAAACGGTTTGCCAGCGGGGTCCATTCAAACTTTGCTATTATGCAGCACGATCTAAAAGCGATCTATTAAAACAGATAGTTTAACAAAGCGGTTTGCCAGCGGTCCATTCAAACTTTGCTATTATGGAGCACGATCTAAAAGCGGTCTATTAAAACAGATAGCTTAACAAAGCGGTTTGTTAGCGGTCCATTCAAACTTCGCTATTATGGAGCACCATCTAAAAGCGATCTATTAAAACAGATATTTTAACAAAGTGGTTTGCCAGCGGTCCATTCAAACTTTGCTATTATAGAGCATGATCTAAAAGCGATCTATTAAAACAGATAGTTTAACAATTCAATATCAATTTCAATTATTTTATTCAGCATAAACATCATACAATGTTCATCGCCTATTACAATGAGGCGGTTACATTACATTGAGAAGAGCATGTATAATACTATCATGGAGTAAAGCTACAAAAGAGAACTTACACCTACTATTTTAAACAAACAATTTCGAATAGTATATAGCATAACTAATACAGAGGGGAAAATCATCAGAAAAAGAAAGACAGAAAGATATCAAAACAACTCTATACATATAATTTGTTTGTACAGTGGATACATTTCGGTCAAGCTTATTTACAACTCGTGCTATCAGTCCTCGCACTAGCGGTTTCACACAATAGCAATTCTTCGGAAAATAAGTCTAAGGCCAGTAGGCAAAAACTATGTGTTTCAGACAGACACTTGAATAATGGTTTACAATCATAATAAATATTACATTAATCTCGGTAATTCACGTTAATTATCTATTATACTCTCACGTCTCAAATTCGCTAAATATACATATTTTGCCAATTTACTTAATACACTAGACTGGCTAGAAGTAAGTAACAATTTAAATTTTTGTAAATTTGACCAGTGACAATAGTATTTAGGAAGACACTCAATTCTAATATCGCGAAAACATGGACAAACTAAAACAAAATGATATTCATCTTCGATTACATTCATTTGACAGAATACACATTTACGTTCAGATCTCTCTACATTTTTAAATCTACCTTCTTCTATAGCCAAACAAAGCGGTTTGCCAGCGGTCCATTCAAACTTTGCTATTATGGAGCATGATCTAAAAGCGATCTATTAAAACAGATAGTTTAACAAAGCGGTTTGCCAGCGGTCCATTCAAACTTTGCTATTATGGAGCATGATCTAAAAGCGATCTATTAAAACAGATATTTTAACAAAGTGGTTTGCCAGCGGTCCATTCAAACTTTGCTATTATGGAGCATGATCTAAAAGCGATCTATTAAAACAGATAGTTTAACAAAGCGGTTTGTTAGCGGTCCATTCAAATTCGCTATTATGGAGCATGATCTTAAAGCGATCTATTAAAACAGATCGTTTAGCAAAGCGGTTTGCCAGCGGTCCATTCAAACTTTGCTATTATGGAGCACGATCTAAAAGCGATCTATTAAAACAGATAGTTTAACAAAGCGGTTTGCCAGCGGTCCATTCAAACTTTGCTATTATGGAGCACGATCTAAAAGCGATCTATTAAAACAGATAGTTTAACAAAGCGGTTTGTTAGCGATCCATTCAAACTTCGCTATTATGGAGCACGATCTAAAAGCGATCTATTAAAACAGATAGTTTAACAAAGCGGTTTGCCAGCGGTCCATTCAAACTTTGCTTTTATGGAGCACGATCTAAAAGCGATCTATTAAAACAGATAGTTTAACAAAGCGGTTTGCCAGCGGTCCATTCAAACTTAGCTATTATGGAGCATGATCTAAAAGCGATCTATTAAAACAGATAGTTTAACAAAGCGGTTTGTTAGAGGTCCATTCAAACTTTGCTATTATGGAGCATGATCTAAAAGCGATCTATTAAAACAGATAGCTTAACAAAGCGGTTTGCCAGCGGTCCATTCAAACTTTGCTATTATGGAGCACGATCTAAAAGCGATCTATTAAAACAGATAGTTTAACAAAGCGGTTTGTTAGCGGTCCATTCAAACTGCGCTATTATGGAGCACGATCTAAAAGCGATCTATTAAAACAGATAGTTTAACAAAGCGGTTTGCCAGCGGTCCATTCAAACTTTGCTATTATGGAGCATGATCTAAAAGCGATCTATTAAAACAGATAGTTTAACAAAGCGGTTTGTTAACGGTCCATTCAGACTTTGGTTTTAGAGAGCACGATCCAAAGTGGTCTATTTAGACAGAACTTTCTCAAAGCGGTTTGTTAGCGGTCCGTTAAATCTTTGATTTTATCCAACACGTCCAACACGTCAACCATCTGTCTATTAATCCAGAAATTTACTTAGTTCTTATATATGATTCCTTATGACTAAGGCTTGCATGGCCCAGTGGATGGTGTGGGGTATTTGAAACCTGGGGACCCAGATTCAAGCCACACCCATGCCAATGAGGTTCGTCCCATGTGTCGGAGTCGAACCTTCGAGCCCATTAACAATAATAGGAATATGTTTGTTTGTAAGAGTAAGGCAGGTTTCCGGATTACTATAGATATCCTTAACCTCACTATGGGGCAGCTCTAGATAACCTATAATGACTCGGCAACAGGGAGAAGTTTCCTGAAGTTTGATATAGATTCTCACTCAAATTGCTGACTTATCATTGCCAGTGATTGAATTGGGTTTTACGGCGCATCAACACATGAAAGGTTATATATTGTGAGTGTGTTTGTGAGATTGCAGTGGTTGTACTCTATTCTATGATACAAAGAAAGAAAACTTAAAAACGATTGAGAATTTTTCATTTGGGCAAACTTCTCCCTGGAATGAACCTTGTAATGTGTTGGTGAACTGTTAAACAACATTCAGTTCTTAGAACTTTTAACACATTATAAATTATTTCTGACTTTTGTACAGCAAGTTTTTACCATTAGATGAACACAATTTGCAAGAATAAACTTTTAAGAAAATATTGTTGATGTTTTTTGTTTCATTTCTATTGATGAATTACAATTAGGTCTGTGTGAAATGTAAACAACATAGATATAACTACATGTACTATAATGCACTGGTTCCCCCTGGATTTTTTTTTTTAAGTTAGTTTCTATAAAAAAGATTTCAAACGATGATAAATATAAATTTAAGGTGTCTGAACCCATCATAACGTACCACTATGATATATCACGCAAGGTCTATATAGGAATCCTGTTGTCCGAAACGTCCTGTAGCGTAACATTTTTATCCCGTTTCGTGTCACATAACACATTCTTTATTACTTGCATTCCTCAAACAGTTTTGAATGGGTTGTTCCCGAAGTTTATGTACACATAACGACTGATGACCTTGTGTCCCTCGACATTACCCATACGGTTGATTGCCTAATTTATTACAGAATTATAGCCCTTTGTAGGATTCAGAATTTAAGCGTGTGTATTCATCAACTTCAGTGATAGATCTAGTTAATTACATTTCTGCTGCTTTCAGAATTTTCACATAAAACAGTATTTCTTACCGTCCGTCGGATGAGACTTTAAACCGACGTCTGCTGGCTAAAATACCCAGTGTAATATAGCGAAAATAAATAAACACTTATACACACAGAGAAACCTTGTTCTTGCCATTAGGTTGGTCATATGTAATGTGACATCAATAACATAAAGCTAATGCAGGAACATTATTCTTCATCATGATCCCTGCATTGTTTCAGGTGCTATCTTGCTCGCATCAAAAGAGCAGTGGCAGAAAAACAATAACGTGGCTCCAGCGTAAAAGGAGTTTCTACGATAGAATTTGCAGCAACTCTGCAGTTCAGGGTGAGACGGTTCTAGGCCCATTTTCCATATTTTATCTCGATGTACATGGAAGATGAGCCTGGCATGTTCATGCCTTTTAGGCGCCATATAACCTTTTCATGTGTTGGTGCGCCTTAAAACCCCAATTCAATCAATTCTTCTATGTATAATTTTAATTGTGTTTTTTTTTATCAAGGGATTTTTGGCCTTTAAGGAGCCTGATGGTATGGTGAGGCTTGCGCCTGGTGCCACAGTCATTGTCGACAAACTTTGGCTTCACAGTCTGCTGTCCTCTGTGCGCAAGACGAAAAAGACGACAGGGTCGATTGATGGTGCTATCATCAAAAAAGTAATGGATGTTTTTTTCCACTTAGAGGAGTTGTGCGTTAACGGTGGAACGGCATCATTTGAGGATACGCCTGTCTTCAAGTCATTAAAATGTAAGCAACCAAGCAGTTAGTCAGCTGATATCAGAATAATGGAGATTAATGTGCTTCAAAAGTTGTTAGATTTTTATTATGGTTAGCTATGTTCTTTCATTAATTTGTTATAATAAGTGTTGTATAAGTTATCTTAACATTATATAAAGATTTCTGTAGAAATTTTGTTTTAAATATGGACAGATTTAAAAATTTCAATCTGATCAAACATTTTAATATTTTTCGGATTTGTGGTTTTATTGTGTTGGCTCATAGCAGTCTTTAATTTTACAGTGTATGCGGAGCACCACTTGCAGGTGAAACATGCCGCATTCATTCATTCTGGAATGGGAAAATGACGTCGTGCAGAAAAACACTGAAGAAATTTGAGAACTTATGAACTTAAAGGGGCAACATTCCCTACCCTGGCAGGGAGAAATTGGAAGTGTGTCATCAATTACACCAGCTATGTAGGCCTGTCAGTTAGAGTGAATGACTAACAATAACACAATATGTAAACAACTCTCACTGGATGTAGAGTGTGCAGACGACAGAAAAATGTACTTACAAATCAGTTAGGAGTAAAGTTTTTCATTCTAATGACTCTAAACTACTAGAATATAACTTCTGCTTATTTCATTGGAACTTTGACAGTATTTTTAGTTTATTAATTCATGTATTACCCTTTTATTTTCATCTCTAATATCCACTGCACTGTGAATAATATAAAAAAGAATTGCTATGAACTTTTGCAATTGTAATCTGGTGACTAAACAGAACTTTACACTGCCAGCAAATATTTCAAGTGTTAAATGAAAATTAATTGCCAACTATAGTAAGTTGGTCTGGAGAAACAGTGTATATATACTGCAGTACACAAGATATGCGGTTAATTTGGACATGTATGTTAGGGTGGATGTTCGGAATAAACATACAAAATAAAGCATAACTGTACACATTATTGTTTAGGAATGGATGATGGAGATAAGGAATTACATTGTTTATAGTTATGACTAAGGAACATACATCACTGAGCCTGAGGAGGGAATGTTCAGTTTTCATGGGTGGGATATATAGAAGTTCATTTTGATGTTTTTATTTTTTCGGGGGCATATAGTAATCACACTGTCCGTCCGTCCGGATTCTGTCTGTCCGTCATTCCGCTTTTCGTGTCCGGTGTACCTTCAAAACCCCTTCATGGATTTTTGATTAACTTGGCACAAGTGATCACAATAACAAGACGATGTGTCGCGCGCAAAACCCAGGTCCGTACCTCAAAGGTCAAGGTCACACTTGAAGTTCATATGTCAAAAACAGGTACGCAATTTCGTGTCCAGACCGTAACGTCACAACCCCACCAGGGATTTTTAAATAAATTGGCACAAGTGATCACCATTACAAGACGATGTGTCGCGCGTAAAACCCACGTCTCCAAGGTCAAGGTCACACTTGGAGGTCAAAAGTCAAATTGTGTCCGGTCACTATTATAACTGGCTTTCATGGACGGATTTTCAAATAATTTGGCACAAGTGCTCACCACAAGAAGATGATGTGTCGCGCACAAAATCCAGGTCTGCGGCCCCAAGGTCACACTTAGAGGTCAAAGTTTAAATCGTGTCCGGTCAATAACTTTTTCATGCCTGGATGGATTTTCAAATAACTTGGCACAAGTGCTCACCACAACCAAACGACGTGTCGTGAACAAAATCCAGGTCCATGGCTCCAAGGTCAAAGTCATACTTAGAGGTCAAAGGACACTTCGGGGGCATTTATCACTTACAGTGATATTTCTTGTTGACTCTAATGTGAACATGGTAGGGATGATTTGTTATCTGGACCACATGAATAGTCACAGATACAATCATCCCATTTCAGATCACTCTCCTACAGAGGTTTATACACAATTATAACTTCTGTCTATCTCTAAGCCATAACGCTGAGTGTCTGTCGTCCTAGGCCCATTCTCCATATTTTATCTCGATTTACATGGAGGATGAGCCTGGCATGTTCATGCCTGTTATGCGTCATATAACCTTTCATATGTGTTGGTGCGCCTATGTGTTGGTGCGCCTTAAAACCCAATTCAGTTCCTTACAAAATGGGTCCGGTCCGATAAAAAAACTATGTCACTAGGTCAACTTAAAGAGAAAGCTTGTGTAAGCAATCGGGTCTTTATTTTTGGTACCAGAACTGTTTATTATTAGGATATTGGTTCCTTTCGAGAATGGGACAGACATGGTAATACACTAGGTCAGATCAAAAGAAACGGGATAGTGTCTTCATATTTTGCCTGATATCGCATGGTCAGAAGATGTATATTGATGACCTAGGTTCCTGTCATTATGGGTAATGTAGGGTATAAACTTACGTATTTGAAAGTTGTTTTTCGCTTGATTTCAACCAAATTTATCAACTGTTATCAATACGATAATAAGTCCAACATTAAAAACTTCATGGACACTAGGCCCATTTTCCATATTTTATCTTGATGTACATGGAAGATGAGCCTGGCATGTTCATGCCTGTTAGGCGCCATATAATCTTTTCATGTGTTGGTGCGCCTTAAAACCCAACTCTATTCAATTCATGGATACCATACAGCCTTGAACCAGCGATACATGCCACCTTGGGCTTCTTGTTTGATGTGACTGAAAGTGCTTAAGCAGGGCATCCATGTTTTGTGGACACATTTGCTAGTTGGTTTTTGATTACATAATAGCAGCTCACTTCTGGATGCGATCCTAAGCGGTCCAACAGGATGTGTTGCATAATAGCGGTTCTAAAAGAAATCATAGGATCATGATTTCGATGTGATCCATTTGCATTTGTTTATATTGTTGGAATAGTGGTCTTGTTATAATAGCGATTCTAAAGAGATCCATTCTACAATGTTTATAATAGCGATCCTGAGGCGATCCACTTGCAGTTTTATATTGTTAAGTAATATAGCGATTCTATAGCAATCCATCTACAATGTTGATGATAGCAATCCTGAGGCGATCCATTAGCAGTTTTATATTGTTATGCAATATAGCGATTCTATAGCGATCCATTCTACAATGTTGATGATAGCGATCCTGAGGCGATCCATTAGCAGTTTTATATTGTTATGCAATATAGCAATTCTATAGCGATCCATTCTACAATGTTTATGATAGCGATCCTGAGGCGATCCATTAGCGGTTTTATATTGTTAAGTAATATAGCGATTCTATAGCGATCCATTCAATATAGCGATTCTATAGCGATCTATTCTACAATGTTTATGATAGTGATCCTGAGGCGATCCATTAGCGGTTTTATATTGTTAAGTAATATAGCGATTCTATAGCGATCCATTCAATATAGCGATTCTATAGCAATCCATTCAATATAGCGAGTCTATAGCAATCCATTCTACAATGTTTATGATAGTTATCCTGACGCGATCCATTAGCGGTTTTATATTGTTAAGTAATATAGCGATTCTATAGCGATCCATTCAATATAGCAATTCTATAGCGATCCATTCAATATAGCGATTCTATAGCGATCCATTCAAAATAGCGATTCTATAGCGATCCATTATACAATGTTTATGATAGTGATCCTGAGGCGATCCATTAGCAGTTTTATATTGTTAAGTAATATAGCGATTCTATAGCATTCCATTCTATATAGCGATTCTATAGCGATCCATTCTGCAATGTTTATGATAGCGATCCTGAGGCGATCCATTAGCAGTTTTATATTGTTAAGTAATATTGCGATTCTATAGCATTCCATTCTATATAGCGATTCTATAGCGATCCATTCTGCAATGTTTATGATAGCGATCCTGAGGCGATCCATTAGCAGTTTTATATTGTTAAGTAATATAGCGATTCTATAGCGATCCATTCTGCAATGTTTATGATAGCGATCCTGAGGCGATCCATTAGCAGTTTTATATTGTTAAGTTATATAGCGATTCTAAAGCGATCCATTCTGCAATGTTTATTATAGCGATGCTGAGGTGATTCATTAGCAGTTTTATTTGAATGTGTGATCCATTCATAACCACTAAAAGATTGCGATCCAGTGACAATGTAAACTGGATCGAGATTCCAATTGGATCGCGATTCAAAGGCGGTTTGTTATATTTCACATTGACTCAATAAATACTGCTTCTTGTTTATAACTGTGTTTTTCATGAATATTTATTAGCGATCCATTACCTCATTTGCATGTGAAATTGAACCGCTTCTAAATCGCTTTAAAACCATGATCTTGAAGCGATCCATTATAGCGGTTTGTTAGCCTTTTTTTTGTTTGGGCCGGTGTTGAACTTATAACGTAACACTTGTGTTTAAGATGTTATTTTTCAACGCAAGTGATTATCATAAAAATGCGTGATTTAATTATGTGAAACTGTCATTAAGAACGTATACATTTAAAAGTAATCTCCAATTTA
Source organism: Cyrtodaria siliqua (assembly GCA_037043455.1). Taxonomy (NCBI): domain Eukaryota; kingdom Metazoa; phylum Mollusca; class Bivalvia; order Adapedonta; family Hiatellidae; genus Cyrtodaria; species Cyrtodaria siliqua. Next base: position 14,972 of record JAWPHD010007220.1, read on the forward strand.
ACGCGGTTCGTTTTAAATTAAATTTTGAATTAGGTGCATGCTATTTTCCAATGTTAAGGCTATATGTTTCTATTGCCGTAGAGTTTTACCTTAAACGAAATAATTCCACAAAATGCATATCATAATTGTTTAAAACTGTGTTTGCAATTTAAATGTGATCGTATGTTTTATTTTAAGACAAACATATAAATATTATGCATAATAATTGTACATTTGGTTTATACTGTCCTCCTCCCACAAAAACAATATATGCATGAATTGAGTAATATCGCTTTTAACAATTAATCTTTCAATATTTTTTTCACAAATCAGACAGTTATCACGCTTTTTGTTTCAAAAAATGACCAGGCTAGGGAGTCTTCAATATTTTTAGAAAAAAGCCCTGACATATTTTGAGAATCCAAACGCTATAAACACAATATAAACTGCTTTAACTAGCATGGCCAGACCCCAAAATGGAGCATTGAATTACGAGATAATTCACTTTAAGCATACCTTATTAAAGCATGGGTATTTTAAGAACCTGTGAAAAATCTTATACTTTTAATCGGCACATATATACATTAGTATAGGACCTAAACACCTGGATAGAGTTTTGACGAATGGTTTTTAAGTGTAATTTTGCTTTTATTTGACGGGTTAGTGTCTTTATACGTAACTTGGGGAATGGCACTTTATTATCATTAACGCCAAACACAGACATATTAATAATTTTTAAATGTGTTATTAGGTCTGTGAGACAAAGAATTGAACCTTTTATATGCTTTACTTAGGCATAATTATCCCAATTTGATGGTGCAAATTCGGAAATCCAGTAATTAAGACCTCAGATTTTTTTTAAATATTAGCATTTATTTTAGAGCAATACAGGATTTGTGCGGGTGCATAGAATTACCGGAATCCACCTATTTACCGGAATCTACCGGAATCCACTTGAATTACCGGAATCCACCATAGAGTTACCGGAATCTACTTTTGAATAACCGGAATTTATGATCTAAATTGACGTAAATGTATAGTTAATTAAGTAATATATTAATGAATATATTAATGAATATGTTTTTTTGTGACTTTAATTATCGAAAAATACCGGAATACGACCTTTGAATTACCGGAATTCACTATTTTTTATCTAAATTGGCGTAAATGTATAGTTAATTAAGTAATAATTTTATATTAATGAATATATTAATGAATATGGGTTTTTGTGACTTTAATTATTAGTGTTATTAGCGAAAATTACCGGAATACACCAGATAATTTGCCGTAATATAAGGTACGCCCTGTTACGTCAGCCAACATATCTTTTATTTGAGTGTAACAAATAAAAATAATGTTGTTTCCGGTTAGTACCATCGAGGAGGTGTAACTAGGACTTGGTGGTATAAATTAAAAATATTTATTTACATATATACCACCCATTTACTAACCAAATTAGCACATCTTTTTAATGGTGTCATTTATTCATCTTTTATGGTGCTTTGGTTGCACTTCTTTTATATGGAATATTGACACATCTTTATGGTGCTTTTTATGTTTGTTTTACAAAAATGATATATATATTATTCTTTTACAGTGCACATGGACAAGACGACAATGATGTATCACTGCCGACGGTAGTCGTACAGTCAGACTCTGCTGAGAATGATACATCCGTGTCACCAGGTGTCATAAAAGACAGATCTTCAGTGTTATCTTCTGAATAGTTCTCAATTATTTCAACATTTGACACAGAAGAGTTTGTATCACCATCAAAGATGGGAACTGAATACTTGTCGCTATGCACGGCTTGTGCGTAACTTTTTTGAGACGGCTTAGCGGGCAGTTTTGAACTTGAGTCATCAAAGATGGGAACTGAATACTTGTCGCTATGCACGGCTTGTGCGTAACTTTTTTGAGACGGAACTGAATACTTGTCACTACGAGACGGCTTAGCGGGCAGTTTTGAACTTGAGTCACCATCGTTGATGGTTGATGGTGACTACATCAGTCACTGCCGCGAAGTGATTCACGACATACCAATTCCCCGGAGTGGGAATAGTCCCCATCCCATACCACAAAATGGATATGGTGGTGTCAGTGCGCTCACTAATATATACGGTGGTGTCAGTGCACTCACCACTAGGCATAAAGCAAGTGTTTAATGTCTGATATGCAAGATCACTCTTGCCATTTGCTGCAACAGCATCAACCTCCGGGTATTCAGATGTTGCTGCGGTGACACTAAATACGGCTTTAAACATGGACTCCCTCACAACTGCTGTCTTCAATTGCAGGAAGCTTTTGGAACTGGCAGCCTGACAGAAGTAAATATTCTAACTATTACACTGGGAATTGATGTTATTAGTATTAAAATAAATGCATAAGCTATTGTTTTATTATTAATGTAAATACATCATCATGCGCTCCTTAATATCTTATGTCACTTATCTTTTGAACAAAATTCAAGTCTTGTTAATTGAGAACCTGTGTATTAAATCTTGCGTTTAGCACGTGACGTTGTTATTATAAAAGCACGTGCTATAAGTACGGCCGTATGCATCTGCTTTATATATTACATCATCATGTCACTTATTTTCCGTTATAAATATTTTAAGATGTCACTTATTGCTTCTTTTTTTTAATGCAGAGGCGTAAATCAATGTTAAATGTAATTAAATAATATTAGTACCGTAATAAATATTTTTCCGCTATACATACTTTAAGATATATAACAGAACAAAATTCAAGTCTTGCTAATTGAGAACCTGTGTATTTAATCTTGTCGCGTTTAGCACGTGAGGATGCTATTACAGCACGTGTTATAAGTACGGCCGTATGCATCTGCTTTGTATATTACATCATCATGTCACTTATTTTCCGCTATAAAAGTTTTTTTAAGACTTACTGCTTCTTTTTTATAATGCAGAGGCGTAAATCAATGTTAAATGTAATTAAATAATATTAGTACCGTAATAAATATTTTTCCGCTATACATATTTTAAGATATATAACAGAACAAAATTCAAATTGAGAGCCTGTGTATTACACCAATCGCGTTAAGCACGTCACTTAGTTTCCGCAATAAATATTTAGTCTTATAAGAATGAAGTTTTTGACATGTGCACAAAGGCGTGAACATGAAACGATGTATATTGCGTGTATCAATAATATGCTCTAAGCGGTTGTTATATAATCGGGAAGATAACTAAGTATTAAATGGGCACAAGGCAATATTAAAAAATATTAGACAAAGGTCGATCTATAATGTAACATAGAAAAGTGAATTATGTCCATTTAATACTTAGTTAACAACTAAATCACTTACCTTTTGAAGTCTATGCATTCCCAACACATAATCAAATTCCGCTCCGTTCAATGTACGGCACGTAATCCATATTCAGATCACCCCATTTGTCAAGTTCATCAACAGCAATGTCTTGACACTTGCTATGATACCAACTCTTACACATTGAACAATGAACACAGTCATTGACACACTTAGACTTGCAATCACCACACGGAAACCGAGCACCACGTTGCTTAGACATGTTGGCCATATTAGAAATTAATAACTTCAATACAATCTAGGAATGTCACAGAGATTCAAATTGCTTTGTAACTCAGACGAGATAAAATTAATATTTTGTTTCAAGTATATATACATCTCTCATTTTACTCATTCTACTCGATTTATTCAATTCCTATTATCATTAATTTATATATTTATTAGATTGCATTGATGGTCGTTCTTTCCATACATCTACCATACATCATAGGAAATTGGTAAATTGATAATAATAAGTGACAAGAAGTTATTATCTTAATCGATTTATTCATTTACTTGTTTGTGATTCGGTTAGTAATTGATTAGTGAACTATATTTACTAATTAGTAAAATGTTTGCACATGATTTAATTAATATAGGACATTTAGATTAAAACACACTACTGACATATCAATTACATGATTCACTCAGTTTAAGTAAATGATGACAAAGCGATTCTGCTGCGTATATATTACGGAGCAAAGAGAAATAATTTATTAACATTTCTTCCATCCACCGAAATGGCTAAAGAACATCTCAAAATTGTCAATAACCAAGGCCCTTTTAACAATATCAATAAAATTATACTGTATCTATTATTATGACACATGTAAAAGAGGTAAAAAACTAATGCAAACAACATCATCATCCGTAAATGAAATTTTATTAGCAATTTATTGGTTAGCACAATTCATAAAATACGAAAAAAACCTAATAAATATATAAAAAACAACATATTTTATAAAGTATATATTATTATTAGTACATTATCTTTAGTCTTCTAATACTATAACTAATGTATTCTATCAATATTTTAAAATATATCAATTATAAAAAGTGGATTCCGGTAATTCAAGTGGATTCCGGTAGATTCCGGTAAATAGGTGGATTCCGGTAATTCTATGCACCGGATTTGTGCACACACTAAATATTTTTGAATTCCTCAAAGTGTAAGATTCAACTATGCTTCACATTTCTATTCTTTTTGAAGCAAAAGCTTATTAATGTCTTTTTTCCCCCTTTCTTTTTATATATTTTTTAATTAGAATTAACAGTTGATATCATCTGCTGAATGCAGACAATTTAAACAATTTAATATCTGTAATTGTTGAAGTTATATTGATTGATGTTCTGAGGATTAGAGTCCCTCTACCATATGAGCCCCCGGGAAGAATCCCCCGTTGGCTCGGCATTATGTTTGGACTTTTCATCGATGTGGTGTGTCGGTTGTATCTGTGTGATGTGGTGTCTGCGTTGATTCTATTGTTGATATGTTGATGGTCGTCGCTTTCGCTCTAAGTTGTTGTCGCTGCGGCGGTGAAGTGTTGTCTGGAGTGCTGCTGGTCTTACATCCGCTAGGTGGTGTTGCCCTACATCCGCTACTGGTGTGTCCTATCCAACAAGATCTGGTATTTGGGGCCACACCCGCCAACTGCAACCTGCATCCCCGGAGGCTATAGCACCTATCGTAGTATAGGTCTATACTTCTACAGGCACGCAGGTTGATGACTCCTTCGCTCCGTGTACAACGCCAGGCTTCCCCACTTCCGCTCAGCTGCTGAGTCGTCGACCACACATTCCATATTTACGTACAATCACACTGGGATTTCCACATGCAGGCTGCCGACGCTCAACTAGCTGCTTCTGTGGTTGTTCCTGGCGCTGATCCACGCTGGCGGGACGAATGGGACATCTTCAATCTCGGTCAATCTGCAATCATTCCGTTAGTACTGCATCATATACGCCAGTGGCTCTACTACAAGTAAGACCAGATCCGCAATCCCAACTGTCTCTGTAGGATATGCTGGCAAGGGTCGACCCAGTAGGTCACCCTAAATGATTGCTGACAGTGCCCACTCAGCACGCGTTGAAGATAGCAGGTGGGTTGAAGTGATAATATGACCCAGGGCCCTATTTATCAATTTTCATTCCAGCATGGCCTCACCAGTGGCATATCATTCAATACCCCATGCTGTCAATTACTGACACTTGGTACTGCTCAATTAGTGGTTTATGGCGTGTTCCTGTTATGTAATCAGCTTATTAGTTGTAAAATTCATGGCACACTTCTGTGTAACCACAGGGGTTGAAGGGGTTCAAAAAGACACGACTGTATTTAATACAGCAGAGGATATAAGGTAATAAAAAAAAACTTGAATTAATTTTATATAATACATGAATAAAATATTATTAAATAGACCACCTGATACAAGTATATATTTTATATCTTTTTGTATATTTTAATACTTAGCCTACAATTTGTGATCAAATTGTAGTTTTTGATTATAATATGCCATGACTTTTAAAGGTACTACCATAGTATGTTAATCCAATAATACTGATAATTTACTTCAAATAAAAGGTAAAGCAACTTTTCTTATTTTACCAAAGTGTTTACATTTCAATTAATATTATTCTACCAAAGTTTGAAACCGTATTAGTGGTTGAAACTAATCAAAATTAGTTATGCAAAAACTATTCACCTAACAGCAAATATACAAGTTAGATAAATGCAGGAAAAATATCTTGCAATTAAACAAAATCGATGTGTTCCTTTTATTAAAAAAATACCTTCAGCTTTCATAATTTAAGAAAGATATTTTTCCGATTGTACCTGGGAGTAAGTATACAAGGAGGAAACACGGACAGTTTTATGTTGTTGCGCGTGTGTTTCACTACTGCTTGAAAATGACTACTGCCGTTATAACAGATGGAATTTTAACATGTTAAGTTTTTATCTGCCAGATTTGGTGCATTTACCTGTGTATATACAACACGCGTCATCAGCTGACGGTTTATTGCACTCTACTATTTTCTAACCAGTTATATGTGTAAAGACACGCTTTATTTGTTGACTTGACGCTTAAATGCGCTAAGAGATACAAATAAAGAAAATAAATTGGTGTATGAACGCTGATGAACGTCAAATTATTTCTTGGTAAAACTGAGCTCCAAATTTGACCAACTTTGACCTAGATTTAAAAATAGAAATTATCAAATTTTCCATCTGATTTTATATTTTTATATTACCCATAGTACCATCTAACATTAGCATCTAATTTGAATAATGAATTTGATTGGTTATCTAAAGAAAACACCATTACATCGCAAGCATCTTTTCTGCCAGGAGCTAAAAATAGCAGACAGGTTTCCCCAAATCCGATACTTTAAAATGTTTCTTCTACGATACTGGTTATAAAATTTAAAGTTAAGACAACAAAATTGTAAATATGACTTTAATTGACAAGATATGTTATTATTCTGATATTTTCAGAGAAATTGTGAGCTGATATATTGTTTTTTAAACTTGACCTAGTTTGTATTGAGACAGATAGGGAAATCCAAAAGGCGGATCCTCTGTCATAGCTAACAGTGTATATTATTGCGAACGAGATACGAGACTACGGGTTATATTATAATAACAAAAAGTGAATAGTAAACATAGAGATTAGTTAACTGCTTGGATCGATTATAGGAAAATCCTTCACAAGATGGTAGACGTGTGGTTCTTTTCACGAACGAGCGTATGCGAGTGAGTGAAACAAACAGATTCATATGTTATGTATGTAGCAAGACATTTACAGAATCATCAAATCTGAAAATACATACAATACCACTTTTGCCGCATACAATTCATTTATGATACTCATATGATACATGTTATACGTTACATATATCAAAGTAGCGGTACATGATTCTAATATAAATCATTTCATATAAAAATCATATGAGAATCATATGAATGTTGAAAACTATTTTGTTCACGAGAATCAATGAAAACTTGTGTGTTTTAAAAACGAGGCTTTATGAATTTATTCTCATTAAAATAATCTGAAACTCCTTTTATATAAAAATCATATGAGAATGCAATCATATGTTTATTATATATGGCAGACTTGCCTGTGTATTCGAATACATACTGGTGAGACGCCACATACAATAATTGGAAGGTTTAACAGTTAAGTATAATCTCGCACATGCAGATGCATACTGACAAGACGCTATTTAAGGTGCGAGATACATATAAGAGGTTCGCTGACCAATCGGGATACTTACCGACGAACCGCTTTAAAAAGTTCAGGTATGCAAGTAATTTTTTGCCTAACAATCTGAAATAATCTCGCATATATACCGCCGAGTGTTTAATGTTTATATTTGCGATCCAAGATTCACTGAACAAGGACTATTAGAATCAGAAATTGTTTAGTACATCCGAGAAACTGTTTGAGTTTCAGTTGTGATCAAAATGAACTTATCTCACATAACATGCGGATACATACCGTAATATAGACGGGTCCTGATACCGCCGATATGATGTTTAGGTTTCAGGAGTAAGATCACAGTTTCACTTAACATTCTAATCAAATCCAATATAATATATCCCAGTCTCACATAATCACATGGGCAGTACAATGTATCGTACTGCCGGTTTGATGTTTAAGTTTCTGAACAAAGTTTCGCCTAAAAATCATAGTTAATACATACATAATACCCATGCAACATTTAAGTGTATATAATGTATGTTACTTCCCCTACTTTGCATGACTCCATTTACTATATTGAAACTTCTTGATCTGTAGTAAGAAAACTAGAAGACATCAACACTTTTTGTCAGCACTGGGTAATCCACAGGATAAAATGTGAAAAATGGTCTATCAACTTGACTTCCATTATAGTGGGTATGTTGTAATTGTGGAACACCAATTTTTGCATCATCCCTATTTGTAATCCCAGCCTTCTCTTACACTAAAAGCCTTTTTTTTAGTGGCTTAGTAGGTTCAATGGAACTCCTATAGTGAAAACGGGGGGATTACTAAAAACACACAGTCATGCACTTTCAACGATGTTTGCGGCGTCGGGTCGATTTATTACGATACGTCGTCTAACAAATCGATAAATTAATGTTTATTATACCAAATTGCAATGATAAAACTGCATCTTTATCGATTGTAGTGACACAATAAAACATTTATGTTTTGAAATACACTGTTATTTACTATATCCGTCATATTGTCATTTTGTATATTAATTAAATTCCCGTGATATTCTCGCGCGAGGTGAAGGCATTCATTGTCCCCCATCAATTAACACTATCAACCACGTGTATCAAATGACAACATGGAAGGATTTTTATAGGAGTGGAACAAACTGTTCTCGGAATATAATTAGGATTTAAAATTGGATGTTGTTCAGAGAATTGCGAGTGTCGAAAGGAAAAGTTGGTCGCAATTTTGAAATTGTCTTAATTTTGCGGGAAATATTTATCACCGCATCGGTCACGATCACGTGACTCTTTACCTGAATAATAACGACTGTAGGAAATTTAATATTTTTTAACTTGTCTGAAAATGGTTGGCCGATACAACTGTAAAACGATTATAACAGATATTTCGGTTCAGATAGGTAAATAAATATATTGATAATCATTTTAGATGCTTGAAATGTTAATTTAATGCATACTTTCTTAGATATATTGACTTAAAACCAAGAAGGTAGCTCCTCTCACGCCGCTAGGGAGAGGAGATCCCCGTGTTTTTACTATTGGAACCGCTCTGAGCGTACACAGCCAGATGAAATATTAAAATTTATATTAAAAAGGCTGGTAAGATCAGAGAAGATTCGGATTACCCTATTTGAAAGCTCGTCAATATATTTCATTTATTTTGTATGCTTTCCAGAGATTTATATAATTTTCTCATTCGGATGAATTTGATAATTTCACTATTCCAAACAGTAAAATTACCATAAATAATATGGATCATATCCATGCTGATAATTGTATGTTTGACGTGTTCACGAAACGAGTATACAATATGGGCTACCAGTGGGGAAAACATGTGAAATAGACAAAAGAAAATGAGCTGTTTATGAAAGAATAAACTAATAATACAAAAATATTTAATGGAAGATGAAACTTTATGTCATCCTCTGATTAATAAATTGTGATTACTAGATTTAAGAATACCTTACAAATGCATAATACACTGTATCAATATGGGTTTATATTTGTAGTAAATCATGCTTTTTAACGTTGAGTTTCTAAATCAATTATTTTTAATATAAATTGTTCATAATTTATTATGTGATTCGAAAGTTGCAATGTTCAGGTCAACATTCTTGAGAAAACAGTTTTCTATGAAATAAATAGAGACACTAGGTCGGGTGAAGGTTTAGAGTGATTTATGACTGCCGATTGAAGTAGGCAGACCTAATGAGGATGCCATAAAACCATAAGAGGAAAGCAATTAACATATTAGATTGTCCTTTAATGAGCGGAGGCTAATCACCTACCCCACTGATCATTATTAATTACCTACACATTACTATGTTTCGGGCATGGTGAGGAGGGTAGGGTGTGTGTGTGTATAGGGTTGGAATAATTATCTTGGCCGTTAAGCCAACGTCATCCTTTAATAATCCTATTCTCCATTTACATTTACTCAGGGTCCTTTTACACCCCATTATAACTCAAGGCCGGGAACCGCACCGCCAGCATTCTTTGTCAGTATCTAGAGGTTAAGGCTTAGGATTCCCGGTTGTGCAGGCGTTCGATAAAACGTGCTAGAATTTATGTAGTGTTCCTGACAATGAACGATTCACATGAATTATATATATTTCTTATATATTCTATTGCATTTCATTAATTTTCCTTATCCATTAAAAACCTTTTAAAACCAAAGTTTTCTCTCTAACTACCGTTCGACCTTTACTATCGATATCAATGATAAATTTCTTTGAGACTTCTGCTAAATTTGCCTCAGACGTATTCGTTTGTTGCGGATATTCGACACCTACGTATGATCCAATAAGTCCGCGGACACATTTGCACTTTGCGGACATATTGCCCCCTTATACATGATACATATCAGTTATAAGATATATGAACATAAACACCGCTGTTTACACATGATACATATCAGTTATAAGATATATGAACATAAACACCGCTGTTTCATAATATATCCAGTATAATGTCTTAACCAACTATCAGGTGTTGCCTTGTGTAAGGCCAACCTGTTTTAGAAACGATTAAGTAGTTTTGTTTCCAGTTTCCATTCTTGCTTCTTAAAAATGTCATTATAACACTAACAAATAAATCAAAATGCTAAAAATAATAAGGTATAATACTATGCCAATAATATGTGTGATGATAAACACCCGAACACTTTTTTTTTGTTACTTCCCCTTTTATGTATGACTCCATTTACTATATTGAAACTACAAATGTTGTGGTAGGAGAACTAGAAGACATCAACATGTTTTATCAGTACTAGGTGCTCCAGGGGATATTATAGGAAAAATGAGCTTTCACCAAACCTGCCAAATCGGGTAAATTCCGGATTCTCCGGATTTTTTTATCAAATCTGATAATCTTAAAACAAAAAATGGTCATGAATTAACGGGTTTATTTTCCTAGTTCATCATCTATTTCCTGCATTGGTCATGTAACACTTCATAGTCGGCGATACAAAGGAGAGTATTTACAAGTGTCAATTCAATGGGGATAATCAGTGTGAGCATGGTTTTTATATAATTGTATATTAATATGAAAACCTGGTGTAATACTCTGACTAAATATATAACATAGCTTAACATATATAATCACACCGAAGGAAATAATTAGTTCCTTCAGTGACATAACAACCGTTGAAGTAGTAGCAATATATCTCTGGCTTTTTTGATTGGTCATCACAACTAAAATAGCAAGTTTCAGTAGCTAGCGACTCCTTCTATGTATCACTTTGTGAAGATGATAATACTTTGCTTAAGAGTTTATGAAGACTTTGTATAATTTACATTCATCACGCATCTGCGTAAAATATTATGTAAAGTAATTGAAAATAGTATGTGCACTTCCATGAAAGAGCAGTTGTGGTATAAATTAAATCAAGTCTTTCTAATCTCATTTTAAATACCTCCTTAAAGGGATACTGTCCGTAAGTATTAAGTAAGCAACCAAATAACAGTCTAACCTTAAACAGTTACAAGTTTTATAACTGCTGGAAGTTATTAAAATGCCAAATTATTATCTCCCTTTGGTTTAGAGTAGCAGATACTTTTCCCCAATAACCATTTGTAACCTAAATCAGTTACCAAGATCATTTGCTAATAAATCGAAACAGTTGCCAAATGTGCAGTGTTTATTTATGTCTGAATACTTATTATTAAGGATAAATACATCTTCATCAAGATCCAATTAACTGTTGTTCACTAATTGTCATGTTGGTGCCTACAAAATGATTTTTAATGGATTTTATTGCATAACAGTAGGTAACTTGAGAGGCTTTGCGCATTGGATTTTCATCAATGCTCATAGAATTTTATTGCATGGTTGTAAAGTTGAATAATCACCCTACCTGGAGAAAATTATATATATACAGGGAAAATTCCTGTACAGAAGATAGAATGCATCTAAACTTGAATGATTTTGTGGTAGTAACTGCTTCTGGTTACTATCCCAGTTTTCGTTGTTTTTTAATAACAGTCACAGGTTATGAAAAACGTAACTGTTTAAGGTTAGAGCTTTGACTGTCTGACTTTTATTCAGTGAAATGTATACATGAAAACATGAGGATAGACCCTAAGAAGTCTGTAGTAATACATTCGTGAGTTTGAAAAAAAAAGAAGCTGTAATTGTTATTTGTAAATAAAGTGGGACCCACAATATTTACCTTTTCTACGATCACGTGACTTTCATTAGCGCATTTGGTTTTCACCATAGTATGTATTGAGTAATATGTATAGCCCGCTTAGCTCAGTCGGGAGCGGTGGACAACTTCACGCTCACGCTCATTATTATAACCGCGAGTGTATTTTTAGTTCGGGCTGCGAGTTCAAATGCCCAAAGAGGTTTTCTTTTTTTTGTACCGCGATTGAATTCCGTCAAACAATCTTGTTTTTAATTAGTAAATATTCAATAATGTTTAGTGTGTAATGTTTGCGAACATAATAAGTGTGTGTTTTATAAGATAAAAGTTACGGACATTGTCCCTTTAAAGCTTAAACAGACTTATTTTTTTTTGTATATTTTAGCTAGAGCTTATGCCGTGGTGCGGTGTCCGTCGTCCGTCCGGCCGTCCGTCTGTTTGTCCGTAAACATTTTTTTTGCGGCGACTACTCCTCTGAAACTTTAATTTCATGGATTTTCATGAAACTGTTACCAAGCTATAATTAATAGTGTATTGTGTACATGTTATTTTCCTGTTTCAATTCTTTAATATTGCATTTATATATACATATAGATATATTCGTTAGAATTTTATTTGTGTTAATTGTAGTTGGCAGTTATCTATGTTTAAGGTTTTAGTCGCAAGTATGCAGCGGTAATTAATACTAAGACTCAGTGCTCCTTACAAATAGTTTAACTCTGAACCGCCATTCTCTGAGTTTCTCACCAGGCTTATATATCAAATGGTCAGCCAAAAAGTGATATTAATAGAAAAATATGTATACTTTATGAACTTCAAGGTAACCACAGATGAATCAATTGACCATTCCCTGTCTGAATACAGGAAGCTGCCGAACCCCCTGTTAGCAGTCTTTGTCATATCTCTGAGAATTTCTACGGACCTAATCAATCATAGTCAATTTAGTTCCGCCGAAATATACTGGTCAGTATTTAAATATATGCAAGGGTTACAGTCAGCAGATTTTCATTGGTCAAAGTGTCCACTTCACCATGACAACCACTCAGAGAAATGATCACATAAAATGACATGTAGCTACTTAAAGATCACATGCTCCCTTTTACTTCAACGTGATGCATTAAAAGAAAGTTGATTTACATTCCGAATTGATTGTTTTCTCAGGCCCCAAAGAAGTGACCACCCCGAATACCTAAGCCAAACGAGTATACCTCAAACAATTACACGGTCAAAAAACTGTACAGGAATGTTGCCCATGATGTCTAGTTGATCCTAGTAAAAATTCGACCAGCTGCGCCCCTGAATTATTCAAAAACATTTTGCTTCGAACTTTTTAAATATTTATAAATAATGACCTACGCAAATATAAAAAAATATTCAGAACCCAGTGTTTCAAAAAAAGAAGATTATGTTCTCCTACCACAACAGTATTGCTTAGATCAAGAAGTTTCAATATAGATAATGGAGTCATACATAAACTCTGTAAAGAAGCGCTTACCCTTACCAAATGAGAAGGTTTGCTGCAAGTTTGCTGTAAATTGCAGCGAAAAATCTTGTTCGCCAATGCATCGAACAAGCTTGCAGCGAACCGTTTTGTTCGCCAGTGTTTGCCACTAGCGGTGATGTTGCCGCAAACACCTTGGTAATCTTTGGCGAATTTGCCGCAAACTCGCCAAAAAGCTTATCATTTGCCAGAAGTTCGCCAGAAACAATTATTTATTTGGAACGTTCACTATAACATCACCAAAAACTTACTTGCAGTTTTTTTGTTAGCCGCAACATCGCGACAAACTTTACCATTCCGATTTATTTTTTTATTGCCACAAACTTTTCAGTTCAGATTTGCCGTTTTTTATTCGCCACTTACGTATGATCCAATAAGTCCACGGACACATTGGCACTTTGCGGACATATTGGTCCCCTATGAAAGATATATATCAGTAATAAGATATATGAACATCAACACCGCTGTTTCATAACATACCCAGTATAAAGTCTTGAACAACTAACATGAGTTGCCTTGTGTATGGCCAACCTGTTTTAGAAAAGATTAAGTAGTTTTGTTTTCAGTATTGTTTGTTGCTTCTTAAATATTTCATTATAAACCAACAAAAAAATCATGATTTGCTGAAAATATAATACTAAGGCATAATACGAGGTGTCCACAGTGTTTAATATTTGGGTAAAGTGCCGTTGTTTGCCACTATTTATGATAAGCACCCGAAAACAATTGTTTTTGTTACTTCCCCTATTATGTATGACTCCATTTAATATATTGCAACTTTTTGATCTAAAGGTGTACCGGAAATAAAACAAATCCCAGTGAGTCCTGTACAATATTTTCCAAGCTTTCTAGTTAGGCATTTTCAAAATGAAGTTCAAACAAAGATCCACTTACATATTCTTAGTCATGAGACCTTCCTCTCTAGAAAACTGCTGAGAATAGTAGGGGTCATGTAGCATATAAGAAAATAAAATTCTGATCTTTGTTGACACCGCGAACAAACTACATTCATTCGGCACCTGTTACATGGGTTTTACTTTCACTTTCAAAACTTTCAAGTTGATAAATAAAATCATCATACAGCCATGCAAATTGTTCTTAGCTCTCACAAACAAGTATATAAAGTCATTTCAGCCAGAGAAACAGGACTTAAATACTCAAAATGCCTTTATCACCAAGTAAAATTTTAGGCATTATGTATTTGGGAACTTCTTTCGACTACATCAGGCATTAATACCACAGTGATTTACTTCCTGTATGCCTAAACAACACTGTTGTGGTGAGAAAACAGAAGAAATCATCATGTGTTGTCAACACTAGGTGTTCCACAGGATATAATAGGGAAAGGGTGCTGTCACCAGACCTGCCAAATCAACGGATAAATTCCGGATTCTCCGAATTTTCATCAATCTAATTTAAAACAAAAATGTTCATAATTTAACTGGCCTTGTAATGCTTCATAGTCAGCGATACAAAGGAGAGTATTTGCAAGTGTCAAATCAATGGAGATAATCACTGTGAGCAATGTTTGTATATCATGTATATTGTATATTACTTCGAAAACCAAATGTAATACTCTGATTGAATGGATAACATAGCATAACATAATTTAAATATAATCACCACCTAAGGAAATAATTAGTTCCTTCAGTGATATAACAACCGTTGAAGTAGTAGCAATATATATCTGGCTTCTTTGATTGGTTCTCCTAACCGAAATAGCAAGTATCAATAGCTATGTTATACCACTTTGCGTAAGATTATTACACTTTGCTTAAGAGTTATGTAGACGTTGTATTTACATTAAAATAGTATGCGTAATTCCATGAAAGAGCAGTTGTGATATAAATTAAACCAAGTATTTCTAATCTGATCTCCAATTCTTCCTTAAGCCTTAAAACAGACTGTGTTCATGTTGAAGTATGGTAATCTATTATTTCCTATAGCTATCAACGAATGCATAAGGATTAATTGCATCAATAAATTAAATGTGTCCCCTAATTTTTTATATTTTTTTGTGTGAAAATCAAGTTATAGTACACTAAAATGTCTTCGCATGCTTTAAATCTTCAGTTTTAAAAGTCTCGGGAGTTTTGGCAGCCCTGATTCGCGAATCTCTTTTAGCTTATTAATGTAAACTAGTTGTTTTTATCATTATATCCATATTCTAAGAAGATATACTATTGAATACACATGTGCTGGTTCACAGAACTGTTCGATTAAAAACTACCTCTTCAAATATGCTCAAGTATTTATATACAAATATATGCACTCATTATCACCGATGAAAACATGTTTGAACCTTGAACAACCGATTTCATTGAGAATATAATGTTTACAAAATGTTATATTAGATATAATACCAAAGCCAATATACATATGTTTTTACTTTGCAGATAACTAAAACGGCCGTTCAGGACAGGTATGTGCAGCACCGTGTATGAAAATATTAATAAAGCGAGTAAGTGCAACCGTGCATGAGAGAAATACAAACCAGACTTCATGGTATTCATGGTGAATCTGTCATGGGTGTAAACAAGATATAAATGTTCTGAGACAGTCTTATATGGCGCGATTCAAGTGTACCAACGGTGACTTTATTTACAGTATTAATAAATAGAATAAATTCGATGGAGGTAGGCTAAAGCGTCCTGTGCCAGATAACCAAATTATTACTTGTATTCCTTACTCCATCAATAGTTTTTATAGAATATAATCTCCTATGGATAGGCATTTGAATGTTTTTTTCCAAAATGCAGTAAGCTATTTAGACGTTCAACAGTCTCACAAATGCTGACACATACTGAGAAGACAATATTCAATTTCAAGTCTGCGATGGGCTGTCACTAACATTAACTTAAGTATAAATGCATCATAATAGCTACTGGTGAGAAGCCATTGACGTGTCAGTTGTACAAAGCTATACGTATAAACATAGACATGGAACTGCATTGTGATGAGAAGCCATTTAAGTGTCAGGAGTGTGATATGAGATTCGCACGATCATCTGATCTAAGCAGACACATGCGGATACATACGGGTGATAAACCAGTTAAATGTCAGGAGTGTGATATGAGATTCGCCCGATTATCATCGCTTGAAAGACACATGAACATACATACAGGTGAAAAGCCATTTAAGTGTCAAGTGTGTGATATGATATTCACCCGATCATCATCGCTTAAAACACACATGCACATACATACAGATGAGAAGCCATTAAAATGTCAGTTGTGTGATAAGGGATTCATCCAATCATCAAACCTCAGCGAACACATGCGGACCCATACGGGTGAGAAGCCATTTAAGTGTCAGTTGTGCGATAAGAGATTCACTAAATTATCACACCTCAGGACACACAAGCTAATACATACGGGTGAGAAGCCATTTAAGTGTCAAGTTTGTGACACGAGATTTACACAATCATCAAATCTCAGCCAACACATGCGGGTTCATACAGGTGAGAAGCCATTTAAGTGTCAGGTGTGTGATGAGAGATTCACCCAATCATCACACCTCAGCGTACACAAGTTAATACATACGGATGAAAAGCCATTTAAGTGTCAGGTGTGTGATAGGAGATTCACCCACTCATTATCGCTTAAAAGACACATGAACATACATACAGGTGAGAAGCCATTTAAGTGTCAGGTGTGTGATAGGAGATTCACCCACTCATCATCGCTTAAAAGACACATGCACATACATTTAGGTGAGAAGCCATTTAAGTGTCAGGTGTGTGATAGGAGATTCACCCACTCATCATCGCTTAAAACACACATATACATACACACAGGTGAAAAGCCATTTAAGTGTCAAGTGTGTGAAATGATATTCACCCGATCATCATCGCTTAAAACCCACATGCACAAACATACAGGTGAGAAGCCATTAAAATGTCAGTTGTGTGATAAGGGATTCATCCAATCATCAAACCTCAGCGAACACATGCGGACCCATACGGGTGAGCAGCCATTTAAGTGTCAGGTGTGTGATATGAGATTCACACGCTCATCAAGTCTCGGCGAACACATGCGGATACATACAGGTGAGAAGCCATTTAAGTGTCAAGTTTGTGACACGAGATTCACACAATCATCAACTCTCAGCGTACACATGCGGGTACATAATCAAGCCCCAATAATCAAGCCTCAGGAGACATAAGCTAATACATACAGGTGAGAAGACATTTAAGTGTCAAGTTTGTGACACGAGGTTCACACGCTCATCTATTCTCAGCGAGCACATGCGGGTACATACAGGTGAGAAGCCATTTAAGTGTCAAGTTGTGGCACGAGATTCACACGCTCAACAAATCTAAGCCGACATATGCGGGTACATACAGGTGAGAAGCCATTTAAGTGTCAAGTTTGTGACACGAGATTCACACTATCATCAACTCTCAGCGTACACATGCGGGTACATACAGGTGAGAAGCCATACAAGTGTCAGGTGTGTGAAGGTAGATTCGCAACATCCTCAACTCTCAGCAAACACATGCGAAAAAATAAAGGTGAGAAGCCATTTAAGTGTCAGGTGTGTGATAAGAGATTCACCCGATCATCAAACCTCAGGACACATAAGCTAATACATACAGGTGTTAATACATTTAAGTGTCAAGTTTGTGACACGAGATTCTCAGGCTCATCAAATCTCAGCGAACACATGCGGGAACATACAGACGAGAAACCATTTAAGTGTCAAGTGTGTGAGAGTAGATTCGCAACATCCTCACATCTCAAAACACACATGCGGATACATACATGTGAGACGCCATTTAAGTGTCCGGTGTGTGAGAGTAGATTCGCAACATCCTCACATCTCAGAACACACATGCGCATACATACAGGTGAGACGCCATTTAAATGTCAGGTGTGTGAAAAGAGATTCGCACGATCATCACACCTCAGCAGACACATGCGGATACATATGAGTGATCAGCCATTGTCAGGTGTGGGAGATTCACTCAATCGTCAACGCATGGAACACACATGAACATCCATATAGGTGAGAAGCCATTTAAGTGTCAGGTGTCTAATAGGAAAGTCACAGGATCGTCACACCTCAGCTTAAATATACGGGTGAACAGCCATTTAAGTGTCAGGTGTGTGATAAGAGATTCAAACACTCATCCAGTCTAAACACAAATACAAGTTAGACACCCTTGAAGTGCCGCATGTATGCTAGTTGTTCATAAAACACTCACATATAAAAAAAACACGCGTGGATACTGGTAATATTCTGTCAAGACGTTAAGAGACTTGTTGTACATATCTGTGAGACGTCATTTCATTATCAGGCCTATGTATCAAACTTTACTCATTCTCATCAATTGTAAACACATACATGTGGACAAAAAATAAAAATAAAAATACCTATGAGTCATCAATCTTGTGATGTGATTCGTTAAGGTGGGAGAAGATTCATCATGTATAGTCCCCGTGTGGTTGCCGGGGTAGAATACTACCACTGCAAACACACCCGTCACATGCAGATGGGTGGACCCCCCCCCCCCCCCCCCCCCCCCTATTCATATTCATTTTGACATTTTTTGTTCATTTTCATTAATGGTCTTCATCATGACCCTGCATTGTTTCAGGTGCCATCTCGCTCACATCACTAAGAGCAGTGGCAGAAAAACAATAACGTGGCTCCAGCGTAAATGGAGTTTCTAAGATAGAATTTGCAGCAACTCTGCAGTTCAGGGTGAGAAGGTTCTAGGCCCATTTTCCATATTTTATCTCGATGTACATGGAAGATGAGCCTGGCATGTTCATGCCTTTTAGGCGCCATATAACCTTTTCATGTGTTGGTGCGCCTTAAAACCCCATTTCAATTCAATTTAATGCATCATGTATAGCAAGACATTTACACAGTCATCAAATCTGAAAATACATGCACGACCAATTTTGCCACATATAATTCTTATATGATTGTCATATAATACCTTTTATATGTTACTTGTATGAAAGGAGCAGAACCTGATTCTAATACAAAACATGTCATATAAAAAATCATATAAATATCATATGAGAATCATAAGAATGTTGAAAAATATTTTGTTCATGAAAATCATATGAAAATGTGTGTGTTTTTAAAAATGACGCTTAATATGAAATTATACTCATATGAAAATAATATGAAACTATTTTTTACATAAATATCGCATGGTAGGTTTTATATGGAAATCTTATGTGTCTCATTTTATATATCATAAATGCAATCAAATGTTTATTATAGATTGCGGCCTATGTATTCGAATATACAATAATTGGAAATGAATGTTGTTTAACGGCTCATCGACACAGTATAGGTTATTTAGTGCCGCCCCAGTTTACGTCCCCATCCGACAGACGAGGAAAGGGAAAGTGTCTTTCACAAGAACACAACGACGAAACTCAGTGGCACCATGGAGGATTGAACTCGGGCCTCCGATTACAAATCCGCCGCGCTACCGACTGCACCACGCCAGCCCTCCAATAATTGGAAGGTTTAAAAGTTAAGTATAATCTCATACATGCATATGCTTACTGACAAGACGCTATTTAAGGTGTGAGATAAGAGATTCGCAGACCAATCAGAATTAAACATGTGCATACATACCGATGAGCCGTTGTAAAAAGTGCAGGTATGCAAGTAATGTTTTGCTTGACAGTGTAAAATAATCTCGCGTATGTACTGCCGATGCACTGTTTAATGTTTATATTTATTTTATTTGCGATCCAAGTTTCAGTGAAGAATCAGGACGTTTAGATTCAGAATCTGTTGAGGACATATGAAAAACTGTGAGTGTCAGGTGTGTGATCAAAATGTGGTTCAACAATTAGAACTTATCTCGCATATGCGGATACATACCGCCGATATGATGTTTAATTTTCATGTGTGAGATCATAGTTTCACTTAACAGGGTAATCGAATCAAATATAATATAACCTAATCTCACATAATTGTATGGACAGTCGTTAAGTTTCAGACCAAAGTGTTGCCTAACAATAATAGTTAATGTTACACATGTACATACATACTACAGAGACAATATTTAGATGTCAGGTATACGACAAGAGTTTTGCTTAGGCCATGCTGACAATTATCCTAGTTTGCCCAAACATGACCTTAGATATTTTAGATGGGTAGAATCCTGTTTCAAGTTTAACTGTTGGTTGGACTTAACCTACTTGTTTGTACTTAAAGATTATTTTGCGTTTGTTTATCCCTTTATTCATGAGCATGATCATGTTATACTTATATTGCCTAATAAAACTGCCTAGTTTGTTAGATGATATATCATGGCGGGGATTTCTTTATTTTACTTGTTGTTTGTTTCTATGCGAGTGTTTTGGTTGTGACTGTGGTGTTTTAATGCTGCATTTCCTGGTTGACTGTTGTATCTACTTAAGTATACTGGTGTTGTTTTGCAATGATGAAAATATTAACTGTTACATACACTTCCTATCTAACATAATTGGTAAACGAAAATAATAAAGATGAAGAGAAAACACTGTCTGTTATTTTACTGTCTAAGGGCAACTCCAGTTTGACCAGATAGGGGAGTGAGAAGGCAATGTTAAACATATATATATATATATATACATACACATATATCTATATTAGTAGTGTGTTCTAATTATCTCCCTTTAATATACTTCAATCTACGGAATTTACAGATCCGACACCTTTCATTGTCACTGTCTCAACATAGCTTTATTTGGTTGAACGCTTAAATGTGGCCCATGTTAATTATTATTCATTTCAATATAATTCATGCAAGCACGCACGAACGCAGGCACGCAGACGTAAGCGCACGCGCTCGCACACGTACACACACTAGTACACGTAAACTCACGTAAACATACGTACACACACACACACACACACACACACACTTGTACTAACATTTACACATACACACACGCACACACATGTACGCTCGCACGCAGACTACGCACATATAAAGTGAAGTTCACGCACGTACGTGCAACGCGTAAACACACACGTGAGGACAACTACACTCACAACGCGTAAAACACACGTACATACAAGTACACATAGGTACACATACGTACTCATGTACACACACGTACACATATGTACACGTACACTCATACGTACACACGTACACGTAAACACACACACAAACAAACACGGTCGCGCGCAAGGACACGCAAGGACGTATGTACAAGTAGACACACGCAAGCACACAAGCACTCGCAAACACACAAACACATGTATGCATATACGTACGCACGCACGCACATACGTACACACGGACGCACAGGCACACACACACAAGTACACGCACGTACGTACATACATGTTCACACACGCACGCACGCACGCACTAACAACTCGTAATCACACACGTACAGACAAGGTCACACACAGGCACGCACGCACACAATCACGCGCAAACATATGTATGCATTTACGCACGTACGTATGCACGCAAGCGTGCTAGCACGCACGTATACGCATGAACATACAAACACATGTATGCAGATACGCACGCACGCACCTATATATATGTACACACACGCACGGAAGCACTCACAACACGTAAACACACACGTACAGACAAGTACACACACGTACACACATGTACACACACGTACGCACATGTACAAATTCACACTTACACACAGACACACGAACATACATACACAGTACACGTACACACACGTACAGACGTATACACACGTACATACTTACACACGCACGCACGCACG
Organism: Cyrtodaria siliqua; assembly: GCA_037043455.1. Classification (NCBI taxonomy): domain Eukaryota; kingdom Metazoa; phylum Mollusca; class Bivalvia; order Adapedonta; family Hiatellidae; genus Cyrtodaria; species Cyrtodaria siliqua. Next base: position 37,370 of record JAWPHD010007220.1, read on the forward strand.
CGAGCAAGCAAGTAGACACACACACACACACACACGCATACACACACGTACGTACACACATGTACACACACGCACACACAAGACGTAAACACACGCGTTCAGACAAGTAACCACATTTACACAAACGTACACACATGTACACGTGTACACATTCGTACACATATGCACACAAACATAAGCACACACGCAGACATAGGCAAACACGCACACACACACACGCAAGCACGCACATATATACGCAACTACACGCACGTACGTATAGACATGTACACACACGCACGAAAAAACTCACAACACGTAAACACACACATACAGTCAAGTACACACATGCACACAAATATACGCACACACGCAGATTAACGTACGCACTCACATACGCACGTACGCAAGCATGCATATACACACGCAAGTACACGCACGTATGTATAGACATGTACACACGCGCACGAAAAAACTCACAACACGTAAACCACACGTACAGTCAAATACACACATGTACACACACGTACACGCATGTACACAAACGTACACACATGTACAAATACACACGTACACAGTACACGTTCGCATACGCATACGTGCACACCCACACACGCAGGCACGCACGTACGGACGCACGCACATGCACACGAACACACACACACACACGCTAGTAAACGCACGTACGTATATACGTGTACACACACACACGCAAGCACTCACAACACGTAAACACAAACGTACACACAAGTACACACATGTACACACGCGTACACACATGTACAAGTACACACGTACACATACACACGTACATACAAACACACATACACAGTACACGTACACACACGTACATACGTATATACACACACACGCACGCGAGCAAGCAATCACGCACACACACACGCGCTAATACACTCACGTACGTACTTACATACATGTACACACACGCACACACGCACTCACAACACGTTAACACACACGTACATACAAGTAACCACATTTACACACATGTACAAACATACACATATGCACACACAAATATACGCACGCACACAAGCGCGCGCCTACACACAAACACAGGTATGCATGTACGTACGCACGCACGTACGCACATGTACACACACGCACGCACGCACGCACTCACAAAACGTAAGCACACACGTAAAGACACGTAACCACATTTACACGTACGTACATACATGTACACAAACACACGAACGCACGCAAGCACGCACGCACGAACACACGCTCGCTCAAACACACAAACACACACAAACACAAACACAAACACACACAAAAAACCACGCACGCACGCAGCCGCTCGTACGTACACACACACGTAAACGGACACGTACCCACTAGTACATACATATACACGCACGAACGCATTCACTTGCAACAGGTAAACACACTAGTACACACTATTACACATATGTACATACACGTCACACACATGAACATACACGCACGCACGCGCAAACACACACACATGCATGCATTTACGCACGCATGAACACATGTACTCACATGTACACACACACACACACACGCACGCACGCACGCCCGAACGCACGCACGCACACACGCACGTATACAAACGTACATACATGTACACATATACACGCATAAATAACATTACTGTGTTGATGAGCCGTTAAACAATATTCAATTCATGCAGTGTAGCCACATGTGCACACCGCAAGGCCATCACACAAATTGTACATGCAGGACAATGCATTATGTTATGTTGTTTCTTTTTTCCCGTTCGTTTTAATTAAATGCAACTTAAACACATTATCATGGTTAAACGTCTCCAGTACCTTTAATATACCTAAATGTATATTTGCGATTGCACTCAGGTAAACTCAGTGAACAATTGCATTTGGCGGGACATGTAGCAGAAATGAACACCAACACGTCAATCAATTGACGAAAGGTTGCACTACTCTGACACACCTAGACTGTATTGTTGTCTTGACTGGATTAATTGACTGGGGTTTGCTCTCTCAAATTCATGGAGCCTGTCAAATATGTTCAGTGTTCTGTTTTCACAGCACTTGTGGGCGCGGTGAACGTTTTAAAGGTGCTCTAGGCGTCTAAAGGAGGGTTTAAAGGGGGCGTTTTAAAGCAACGCTGGGCGTTTTAGACAGGACCACCGTTAATGACAACGTATTCATACACTGCACACAGTCTAGCACATAGTTGCGAACCGCCAAACAAATTCTACTAGTATAAAAAGCAATATATACATAACTATATGCACTATATATATGTTGGCATATATATACTTAAAGTGACCAGAATACTGGGTCTCTCAATTTGAACAGATTTATTGGAACCACAATGAAATAGTGTGAATATACGTTTTTGGTATTTTTTTATGAATTAAGTACACCTACGGGTACTTATGTTAACTGTTAACGCCTTTTATTCTCAAACCATAATACTGGGTCTGACCCAACACTTTTGCTGGTTCTTGTTAAAAAATATATATAAATATACCGCATCACTAGTTCATTGGGTCATTGTGAATTTCCCAGTATATTGGGTCCTTAACTCTGACCTCTGATTGGATAAACAGTATATATATACGTACACATTATCAAGGAGAGATAACCCCTACTCAGAAGCCCAATAAACGTGTAAATAAGTTATGTGCGAGAGGCATAATTAGGTAAATGAAGTTCTGTTAAACATGCATGTATTATTGGGTCGTTGAATTGTTGGGTCAAGACCCAATAGGCAGATTGAGGACCCAAAAACAATGTAAGGACCCAATATACCGAGTGTAAAAATCATTTTTGACCCAATAAACTGGTGTCTTTAAAATTATATATATTTTATAGTGAAGGCCATAACGTTAATGACTTTATGGTGATGGGCCTCGAAAAAATGCATGGGGAAGATATGTACCGAAAAACAATCGAGGGCTTATGGAAGAATAACCTTAGAACTACAATATTTTACCTTAACGGACATGAGCACGTGTCCACGACAATTATACCGGCACTGCCTTTTTCGTCGTGGGGACTTCCAGTCCAGGGTACATCTGTTGTACGATGCTGATTGATCATCTCAATTAAACGCGCCGACGTTTCAAGGTTCTCTGCGTCGCCCTGTCGAACTCGGCTGGCACCATTTGTGGATTGCGCTCTCTCAACCTGGCTCCTAAGCGTGGCATTACATTTTATAGATCGATCACGATTTGAAAAAAGTGTAAAACCCACCCCAGTGTATTTTCTAGCAATAACTATTATAATTAATATACTAGTAGATAAAACCGCCTCGCTAGCAATAAGCGTATAACCCCAAAGTGGAAACGTTTCGATCTCCGGCATCGCTTCTAATGATTGAATTTCTGCAAGGCGCTGTTTCAAAGTGGCTAAAGGGAACTCATTCATATGACCTACGCTCTTTGGAAGAAACAGTGTACCATCAAATTCATTAGTTAGGTTTAAAATTTGAACAGTCATTTTTGTAAAGTTTAAGTCCTTAAGAAAATTAATAGTCGTTACAACGGTATAATTTGACCGATTTTCATACAACTCCACCAAAATCATCATTTCTGAAACAGCTAAGCATGACGAATTTACACTTATGGTACCATATAGCGCAGGTTTAATTACTGTGGTATGTTTAGAGTTCAGATGTTTACATGAAAGGTCAGTGCTTCCCTAGTCATAACAAAGTATGTCGATTCGACCATATGAATAGCCTTCGGCAGTTGTGCTTTCGCAACATAAAGCTCACAGTAATTTGTCATTTTTGATCGTTCCTCATAAATATATTAATGACACATGTTTTCGACTGATATACATTTCGTATACCGCGCTTCAAGTTAGATGATCTTTTGAGAGTGTTTTTGCACTGGCTGGTACAATATTTGAACTAAGGCGCCCTAGGGTTAATATATTTAATTTTACCTCCAGTTGCGGATAGAAGAATATACTATTCTGAAGCATAGCTTTGATTTCATCCAGAATGAGATTTAATTTGTTAAACATATATAAGAACCTTTATATATTAAGAATTTTAGGGTTCAATTTTCCTCGCATACTTATGAAGTCTTTGCTAAGTATCGTTAAATAACGTATAATGTCATTAATTGCTTGAATATTGGGCCGATTTATGCGTCAGGGCCCAGCTACTAATCTTATTTTCCTTAATTACAGTATCAACGTTTTGTTTACACACTAATGCTATCCCTGTTATTCGTCTACATTACTCTTATACTAAACCTATTACATACTTTTTCCTATAGTGTATACATTACATTACTAGTTCGACTTCAAGTTTACACACTACAATCATACGTCTTGTATGACCCCCTTTTTAACCTCAATATTTATACAAAAATGGTCATTTTCAATAATTACAGTAGCAATTACCTGTGTGTATGCTCGCATCTGTCATGGTATCTATATACAATTGTTTGCACAATATTAGCCTGAAGGCGATAACTTACATTTACGGTGTCATGTAAATATACACCTGCTGGTCATTAACTGTGTCGGACTAGACCTTTGTGCAATCGATTCTGGCGGAATTTAATATTTCAGGAAAACGTGAGTGCGGATGTTATTATTCTCCCCTTTTTATTAGCTCTACTGATCAGAGATCAGCAGAGCTTATGCCGTGGTGCGGCGTCCGTCTGTCCGTCTGTCTGTCCGTTAACTTTTATTTGTTGCGACAACTCCTCTGAAACTACTGGATGGATATTCATGAAACTTTACTGAAATGTTGCCCATAAAGTCTAGTTGATCCTAGCAAAAATTCATGTTGATGTGAAATCCAAGATGTCCGCCAAAGCTAAAAATAGTGTTTTAAAATACAAGTTTGTAGCGACTACTTCTTGAAAACTATAAGTGATATTGATATGGGACTTTTTCTAAAATGATCAGCATGACATGATGTTGATCCTTGTCAAAAATCGTTTTGATTCAACGTTAAACATGGCTGCCAGCGGCCATCTTTGTTTACATAGAGTTATATAGTAAAAACTTGTAGCGACTACTCCTCTGAAACTACTTGACGGATGTTCATGAAACTTCACAGGAATGTTGCTCTTGATGTCTAGTTGATCCTAGCAAAATTTCAGGTCGGCCGAAAATTCAAGATGGCCGCCACAGCTAAAAATAGATTTAAAATAAATAAGTTTGTAGCGACTACTTCTTCAAAATTATAAGAGATATTGATATGGAACTTTTTCTAAAATGATCAGTATGACATGATGTTGGTCCTTGTCGAAAATCGTTTTGATTTGACGTCAAACATGGCTACCAGTGGCCATCTTTGTTTACATAGAGTTATATAATGAAAACTTGTAGCGACTACTCCTCTGAAACTACTTGACGGATTTTCATGAAACTTCACAGGAATGTTGCTCTTAATGTCTAATTGATCCTAGCAAAATTTCAGGTCGGCCGGAAATTCAAGATGGCCGCCACGGTTAAAATAGATTTTCAAAAAACAAGTCTGTAGCGACTACTTCCTGAAATCAAAATCAATCGGTAGAGCGTCAAGGTCATTGACCTCTTGTTAATAGTTTGCAAATACTCTGACGCTTCATATTTCAAAAATGCCTAGTTTATGATTCTTGTGAGCGCCTTCAACAGCTGTTTGACCTTGTTATTGAGCTGAGGACGCCTGCTCACTTTGCTTAATTTTTGCTTGTCACATTTAATGCCATTTACAATCGTTTTTTCAGAATCATTAGACTGTGTATCTGACGCATATTAAGACATATTTGCGGAGTCTGTCTCACCGGCAAATCACCGTGAGTTATGGGAATTGATATTTCCCTATCGATGTTACTCTCTAATCATCGTTACCCACGTCATCATAATGATCACTACCGTCACCACCACTACTATTGCTACTAATACTACTACTGGATTGTTGATTCTCTAATTTTACCCTACGATCTCTGACTTTAAGCCTACGAGCTAATTCTAGCAAGGTATATCATCTTCGGTGGAAGAGTCTTCCTGTTTGTTCCTTAATAGCTCCCCGATCTACATGCTATTGCGGTAGTTTTTAGCTCGACTATTCGAAGAATAAGAGAGCTTATGTAATCACCCCGGGGTCGGCGTCGGCGTCGGCGTTGGCGTTGGCATCGTTGTCGGCGTCCCACATCAAGGTTTGCGTGTAAGCTGTGTTTACAAGTCTATATCTCTTACATTTCTTATCCTACCACAACCAAATGTGTTCATGGGCTTCCTTGTAGCATTATCTTAAGGGCTACATAAGCAATTTTGGTACCTGTAACCCATGGGCTCCCATGGAACGCAAATTATGATAGCCTATAAAATGTGCCCCATTTTACATCAAATTTTGCGTGTAAGCTGTGTTTACAAGTCTATATATCTTACAATTCTTACCCTAGCACAACCAAATTTGGCCATTAGCTTCCTTATAGCATAATCGTATGGGCTGCTTAAGTAATTTTGGTTCCTGTAACCCCTGGGCTCCCATGGAACCCAAATTCTGATAGCCCTTAAAATATGTCTGTTTCACATCAAATTTTGCGTGTAGGCTGTGTCTACAGGTCTATATCTCTTACATTTTTCGTTCTAGCTGAACTAAATTTTGGAATTGGTTTCCTTATAGTATGTTGTAAAGGGTTGGATAAGTAATTTTGTCTTCTGCAAGTTCTGGGCTCCCATGGAACCCAAATTGTGATGGCCCATAAAATGTGCAATAAATGCAGATCTAGGTTTGCATGTATATATGTATAATTTTTGTTTGGGATTTGTTACAGCATTATGCATCTTATTACTTCACCCATATTGGGTCATGGGCTCCCTCCTCTCTCCCCCTCCACCCCTCCACACCTTTTATGTATTTTTTTACATATTTCTGTGTTGTTTTAGTCAATTCTTACACATATATGTTGCAACCCTCCCTGCACCCCCTCCCTGAACCGCCCCCCCCCCCCCCCCTTCCTCTCTCTCCATCATCCCCCCACCCAACCCCGCCCCAGATTTGATTTTTGTTTTTTACATATTTCTGTGAGCTTTTGTCAATTCTTACACATATATGTTGCCCCATCCACCCCCCCCCCCATCCCCCAACCCACTCCTGCCTCTCACCCTCAGCCCCACTCCACCCCACCCCCCCACCCCACCCCCACTTGAAACTATTATATATTTTTTTTACATATTTCTGTGTTGCTTTTGTCAATTCTTACACATATATGTTGCAACCCCCTCCCCCTCCCCACCCCTCTCATCCCATCAGCCCCACCCCGTCCCGCCCCACACTTGGAACTTTTTTTTACATATTTCTGTGTTGCTTTTGTCAATTCTTACACATATATGTTGCAACCCCCCTACCCCTCCCCACCCCTCTCACCCCATCACCCCCACCCCGTCCCGCCCCACACTTGGAACTTTTTTTTTTACTTATTTCTTTATTGTTATAGTCAATTCTTACACACATATGTTGCCACCTCATCCCACCACCCCCCCCCACCAACCCACTCCCGCCTCTCACCCCCGCTCCACCCCCACCCAACCCCCACTTGAAAATCTATATTATTTTTTTTTATATATTTCTGGGTTGTTTTAGTCATTTCTTACACATATATGTTGCAAACTTCCCAGTCCTCCATCCCCCTACCCGCCTCGCACCCTCTTCCCACCAAACCCCACCCCAACCCCCACCCTCTACACTTGAATTTTTTTTTTTTAGTTTAGTCAATTCTTACACATATATGTTGCCCCCTCCCCCCGCCCCCAACCAACTCCCGCCTCTCCCCCCTCTCTCCCCCACACCCCACCCCCACTTGAAACTGTTTTTTTTTTACATATTCCTGTGTTGCTTTTTTCAATTCTTACACATATATGTTGCCCCCTCACCGCCCCCACCCCACCCCACCTATCTACACCCACCTACACCCGCCTCTCACCCCCTCCTCCCCACCGCACTCTCACCCCGCCCCACTTGATTTTTTTTTGTACATATTCTTTGTTGTCCCCACCCAACTACTCTACCCCACCACACTAGAATTATTATTATTATTTATTTTTTTACATATTTATTTGTTGTTTTAGTCAATTCTTACACATATATGTTGCACCCTCCCCCCAGCCACCAACTCACTCCCATCTTTCCCCCGTCCCCCATCCCGCTCCCCCCACCCCACCCCCACTTGAAACTTTTTTTTTTTTTTTACATAATTCTGTGTTGCTTTTGTCAATTCCGACACATGTACGTTGCCCCCCCCCCCCCCCCACGCCCCCCCCCCCCCCCACCCCCACCTCTCACCCCGCCCGACTTGAATTTTTTTTATGTTTTTTTTACATATTTCTTTGTGGTTTAAGTCAATTCTTACACATGTTGCCCTCCCAACCCAACTACTCTACCCCATCCCCACCCAAACTCGATTTTTTGATTTTTTTTTTCTTCATATTGTTGTGTTGTTTTGGTGAATTATTACATAGCTTCTTACACATATATGTTGCCCTTACCACCCCCACTCCCCCCACCATCCACCACCGCCTCTCTCCCACCCCCACCCCGCTCAAAACTTGATTTTTTTTTTTGATTTTTTTTTTTTACATATTTCTGTGTAGTTTTGGTCAATTCTTACACATAGTTATGTTGTGCTCCCAACCCCACCCCACACTGTTGTAGCCTTGTTTTCTGATGGTATATACTAGCTATAAATTTATTATTCTCCGAAAAATCGAATAGTCGAGCTGCGCTGTTCTCCGACAGCTCTTGTTCTATAAACAATTACCAAAGTTGATCATTGCATCACACCTAATTAGTCTTCTCAAAACCCCATTACACTATTTCCCAATAGCCTACATACTCGCCTCCCTTTTCACCCCAATATTTTACAAATCGGTCAAAGAACTGCTTCTTGCAACACATGCACTGAATACAACTCATTACACTATTTCTCAATAGCCTACATCCTCGACCCACTTTGACCCCAATATTCGGTCAAAGAACTGCTTAATTCCTGCAACACATGCACGGAATACATCTCATTGCACTATTTCCCAATAACCTACATCATCGACTCCCTTTTGACCCCAATAGTTTACAAATCGGTCAAAGAACTACTTAATTCCTGCAACACATGCATGGAATACATCCCATTACACTATGTCTTAACAGTTAATCCCACTTGAACTCAATTTTATACAAACGGTCAGTCTATACTTTTCTCTCTAATTACACAGGTATACGGCTTGTTTTGACCACAGAGTGAAAACTGTCATATTTTCAATCATAAACATGTTGGTCCTAAATTACCTGTCATTTGCATCGTTATACACAGAATTTACTTGAAACTGTGTATAACTGTCTGTGTCTCGCACATTTTGTTTGATATTCAGGTAATATGTAAGCAAGCCAGTTATTACATTAATGCATCTTGTTATTTTAACATTTATTCGTGTTAATCTGTCATTTGCCGTTTTGTATTTGTATATATTTGCACATGTTTGACAGATACGTTTTTATGCCCCCGACATTTTTCGGGGGCATATAGTAATCGCACCGTCCGTCTGTCCGTCTGGATTATGTCTGTCCGTCATTCCGCAGTTCGTGTCCGCACCGTAATTTCACAACCCTGCAGGGATTTTTAAATAACTTGGCACAAGTAATCACCATAACAAGACGATGTATGTGCAAAACCCAGGTCCGTACCTCAAAGGTCAAGGTCACACTTGAAGTTTATAGGTCAAAAACAGGTACGCAATTTCGTTTTCGGACCGTAATGTCACAACCCCTTCAGGGATTTTAAAATAACTTGGCACGGTGATCACCATAACAAAATGATGTGTCTTGCACTAAACCCAGGTCCGTACCTCAAAGGTCAAGGTCACACTTGAAGTTCATAGGTCAAAAACAGGTACGCAATTTGTGTTCGGACCTTAACGTCACAATCCCTGCAGGGATTTTTTAATAACTTGGCACAGTGATCATCATAACAAGATGATGTGTCTCGCGCAAAAGCCAGGTCCGTACCTCAACAGTCAAGGTCACACTTGAAGTTCATAGGTCAAAAACAGATACGCAATTTCGTGTCCAGACCTAAAGTCACAACCCTGCAGAGATGTTTATATAACTTGGCACAAGTGATCACCATAACAAGACGATGTGTTGCGCGCAAAACCCAGATTCGTACCTCAAAGGTCAAGGTCACACTTGCAGTTCATAGGTCAAAAACAGGTATGCAATTTCGTGTCCGGACCGTAACGTCACAACTCAAGCAGTTTTTTTTAAATAACTTGGCACAAGTGATGACCATAAGAAGACGATGTGTTGCGCGCAAAACCCAGTTCTTCAAGGTCAAGGTCACACTTGAAGTTCAAACGTCAAATTGTGTCCGGTCAATAACTCCGGCATTCATAGACGGATTTTCAAATAACTTTGCACAAGTGCTCACCACAACAAGAAAATGTGTCGCGCACAAAATCCAGGTCGTGGTCCCAAGATCAAGGTCACATTTAGAGGTCAAAGGTCAAATCGTGTCCGGTCAATTAACTTTTGCATGCCTTAACAGATTTTCAAATAACTCGGCACAAGTGCTCACCACAACCAAACGAGGTGTCGTGCACAAAATCCAGGTCCATAGCTTCAAGTTCAAGGTCATACTTAGAGGTCAAAGGACATTCAATAAAAAATCTGTTCTGCTCTGTGATTTTAGCTAACAAACTGAACTTGACATTATAAAAGCGTATTCCTAATTAATGTTAACTGGTTAACCGCATAAAGGTTAGGCTTTTGCCTTCAATACCTCCGAAAACACAATATTACTTCTCATGTCTGCAACAACAGACATATCAACATATTTATTTTATAAATGTCATGACTTCGTAAAGTCAGTTTTAAGTGTTTTATACGAATTTTGATAATTTAGAGGTCCACACCCTAGGTTTCGCGATGAAGTACATCGAAACACTGTTCGAAAATACCCGGAAAACACACTTTTGTTACCATGTCATACAAGACAGATCATCAAAACAATTGCATGATGGCATAACCCATTGAAATTATTATCTTAATTGGTTTTGATGTAATTTTGTTAAAATTGGTAGTCACATATTGTTTTACATTAATTTTGCTATGTAAAGGTATTAGTAAAACGGACCTGTGTATCTGTCAGTATCTGTCAGTAAGTTTGTTTCTATATTTCATTTTTAAGCACGTGTTATAACCGCTTTACTTCATGATCCTTTTTATGTCGATTAATGTCCCTGCTTGCTTCCAATCATAATCGTAACAATTTGGCAATTCATAAAATTATGAACGCTTGTGGACACCTGATACTAAACTCATTTTGTGCGTAACAGTGTATAGTCTCATTTCAATAAATACACATCCCTTAATATTAACCCCAACAAAACATTAACTAAATGCCCCATTTATGAGTTCATTTAAGCATTTGTCTAGAATTATCCCAAAATATATCTCACTTTATTATGGTTTGTTCTATTGAAATATGACAGTTGTTTATGCAGACATTCGATGATGTCTTCAGGAATCTCTATTAATGAGGTTGTTCCGGAGACCTACCTATTTTATAAAGGATCATGTTGTAGCTCTATGGTAGGAACACATCATAAGAGCTATAATTTCCATACCTACTTTATACGGACATCGTGTCAACTAGTCCTAGAATAACACTATATGACGAATGACTTCAAGCAAGGAAGCTGCCAATTCTATTTTTATGAACTCAATGATAGTCTTTAAATTAAAACGTTTGTGTCACTAGCCCGAATTCTTATATACTGGTTTCCTATGATATCAAGGGTTCTATGGTAATTCACGGTAGTGTCCAATCTATAAAACAGTATGCATCTCTGCTAAAATATGATAAATATTTGATAGATTTGATGACTTAAGTACAAATTATAAAATAATAAAATAATAAAATAATGAAACAATAGTATATTTATCATAAATAAAAGGATATTTCATAATAATGTAAACATGTTGACAATTTCCTTTTGATCTTTAAAATTCATTACCCCTAGTCTTCATAAATGCAGTTTCCATTACCTTGTAGGCAATACAATTCATTAGGTTTTAGTCTGGTGAGTCTGTTGTACATTATTGTTTCTAGAAATGGTCTCTTATTGAATCTTATACCAGTTACTAACAGATACGAAATACACAATATGTGCATACCTTGATTCAGACATTGTTGTTGTTGTTGTAATTATTTTACGTAAAATGTATTTCATTTATATCATAACAATTTAGTAGAAGGGTCACAGAAAGCATTTGAGTTTCCCTTTTCATTAAATATTGTTTACAGTTTATTTTTTTCGTCAAATTGTTTCAGTACCTTGATACCACAGAACACCACGCTACTCAATGAAAACCCGTACATTTTCCTTTATTCAGGCTATTGCAGGGCCTTTTTACCAATTTTGGGGAAGGGGCATTTTTACCAATTTTGACATACTATTTTATGTTGAGAAATACAATAGTCCAGGCTTATTACTCTTGATTGACTTCGCGACTGCTTTTGACACGGTATCATGGAATTTCATGACAACAGTTTTACAATTTTTTAATTTTGGCCCTTCAATTATTAGTTGGATAAAATTGTTTTACCACAATATAGAGTCATGTTTTATTGTTAATGGGCATGTGTCAGACTGATTCTATCTACAAAGAGGTTGTCGTCTAGGAGATTCATTGTCACCCTACCTGTTCATTCTGTGTGCAGAAGTATTATCTGTAATGTTAAGAAACAATCCAAAAATTAAAGGTATTCATGTAGCTAATACTGAGTTTTTAGTATCACAATATGCTGATGATACCAGTTTGGCTCTAGATGGCTACACAGACTCACTTCTACAAACCATGTTGACATTAAAATGTTATGCACAAATCTCCGGCCTTGATATAAATACTGACAAAACAAAAGTTATTTGGTTTGGATCGAAAAAATGTAGCGACACAAAGATATGTCTAGAATACAATTTATGTTGGGAAAAAGACAATTTCATTGTACTAGGGGTTAAATTCTCAACAAACCTGAACTCAGTGATACAAATATATTACGACCTTAAAATAGAGGAAATTAAAAGATCACTTGCAAGTTGGTTTAAAAGAATACTTACTCCTTTGGGAAAAATTGTGATTCTAAAAAGCCTAGCTCTATCTAAACTTAATCATTTGGTAATCGGAATCCCCAACCCATCAACTGATAAAATCAAACTTCTTCAAAATATGTTTTATAACTTTCTCTGGAATAATGCAAAAGATAAAATAAAACGAACCATTATAATATAAGATCATACGTTTGGGGGGGGGCTAAGAATGATTGATATTGAACAATTTATGTCAGCTTTAAAAACTACTTGGATTCGCAGAATTTTCCAGACAGATAATAAATATACTCAGTTGCCGAAAAAAATGTGCCCCATTTTCACAGATGTAGTTAATTTTGGTTGTGATTTTATCAAACAAAATGTATATAGAATACATAATCCCTTTTGGAAAGAAGTAGTTTCCTGTTATAAAACATTTACTGAACACGTTAAACCGACTTCATGGCAGCAATTTCATGCTGTTAATTTATAGTATAATCCAGATATTAAAGTCGGAGGTTCAAGCGTTTTCTATAGAAAATGGTACGTAGGAGGAATTTTATTAATCAATGACCTTTTAAACACAAATGGAAACCTTTACTCTTACAATGAATTTAATAATCGACATGACATAAGGTCTAATTTCTTAGGATATGAAGGTCTTATTACTGCTATTAGAAACTACTTGGGTAAATTGAACATAACACATTTACCCAATAATAGTCCAAACCCATTACGCCCTCTTATACTATCACTAATCCAAAAACATACTAAAGACTGTAGATTAATTTATGATCTGTTGGTTAAAAAAAAAATATTTACCCAAAATCATTAATAAAATGGAAGAATGAAGTTTTAACAGTACCTAACTATAATTTCGAAACAATTTTCGCAATACCGTTTAACATAACAAAATATCCAAAATTACTTTGGTTACAACATAGAATCAACCATAGAATTCTGGGAACTGACTATTTACTAACACAAATGAACATTGTAGATAATAGCATGTGTAGCTTTTGCAATATTTTACCTGAAATCATACATCACTTGTTTTGGAATTGTGAAGTTGTAAAACAGTTTTGGTCATATCTTGCAGAATACATTAGAAATAAATGTGATATAACTTTGACAATTTGGGAAGAAACAGATATCTTATTTGGAAACAATAAATTTGATATCACTTTGAGCAAAATTATCATGCAAGCCAAACTTTTTATATATCGGCAAAAGATGCAAAAGCAAAACCCATTACTAGATATCTTTAAAAACATATTATATCTTTATACAAAGTGGGAAAGTGGATAGCATATAAAAATGTAAAAGTACAAAAATGTGAAGCCATGTGGAGTCGATATATAAATATTGGTAAAATAGGACAATAAAATAGACAGATACATACTTTTTATTATGTCAAAGTTCAGGGACACCATAACAATCATCATAGTAAAACACTGTTGTCTACTTCTTAGCTTTTTTTAAGTTTGTAATTCTTCCTGTCGTTATATATATGCTCCAGAAAATGTTTTGTATAATTGTTCCCCCAACCACTCCCCCACTGGAAAGAAAAGTAATCCATGCATATTCTGAAGGGTTTATTATCTCAATAGCAGGATATACAAAACAATACATACAGTGAGTGTGTAGATAATGATTTATGTGTGTACATATGTCTGTATATCTGCAAAGTTGTATATACTTGAGAACAGGTTATACAACACAATACATACAGTGAGTGTGTAGATAATGATTTATGTGTGTACATGTCTGTATTTTTACCTTCCTATACCTTTATTTAAAATTTTAAAGATTAAGATACTGTATATATATGCTGAGTTAATTTTAAGGGGACTCTTGGCAGTCTTAATTAGTTTAAAACTCACAGCGTCCTGTTAGTCTTCAATATGACCTACATACTTTTAGTCATTAAAGTCAAGTGTTTAAATAATTCAAGGTACATGTAAATTGATTTTACATATTACTAAATTTTGATGATAATGCATTAGTTGTATACTAGAACATTTAGATAGAATATTGCAGGTTTAATAACCGAGATACTTATTTTAATACTTGAATGTAACTCAAGTTCGCCATGTGTCCCTTTAACAAAATAGAATACAATGACTACACTTTGTTTGCAGTATATATATATAATTGTTATCAATATGTAAAATAAGATGTATGTGCTCTGTTTGTATATGTAATGGATACTTGAGAAAAATAAAAAAAAATAAAAAAAAAATTGGGGAAGGGGTCTTTTGACCTAAATCTCGGAAAAAAACATGAATGGGAAATGAAATTTCTAAATTAAGTTTAAAAATGGGGGAAAATATATAATTTTTTAAAAAAATTGGGTGAGGTGGGAAAGGGGCCTTATACCAGCTGCTCCAGAGAAGGGTAAAAACTAAAAAGGCCATGGATGTAAGGCTTATTGCCCTATAAAGTATAATGTCAAATGACCAAAATAGTATCAAACAGACTTCATTGGATATAGATCTACATCACACATTTTGCAATAGTATTATAGATAAATACCATGTTTTCTTCAACATATGTGCAAGCTTTCCCCCAACATAAAAAACAGCTTCTTCTTATTCCTATAACAATTCTCATTGTAAAACCGGTTAACAGTTTGGCAGTGAAAAGCAGATTGGTTTTTATCTGCAATATGATTCTCAGAACTGAACATGTTCAAGATTTCTTAAAAAAAAAAATATTTTAGCCAAGCACATCTTTTTTTTTAGCGTTTATTTGTTATTATTGCAGTGTTTTAATTAGCTGAAGTTAATAATTCCCTATGCATTCAAACCGATTGCCGAAAATGATCTCTCATACAATATCTTGTATTCGTTTTTTAAAATACGTGGACAATTTCATCTCAAAAAATTCTGTTTTAGAGCTAACAATACAGGTAATGTATAATACTTACATAGCTTGAATGCATAAATGTTTGCAGATACGGCATATTTTGTCTATAATCAGTCTGATAAATATAAATTGTAAGTAGATGTAGATGTATATGTTTTATTGTCATTGGTTATCGCTGTAATGTCAAGGGTTACAAATATCGACTGCTCGGTCATTAGTTTCTGATCAGCCACGTTTCCAACGGAAGGTGTGAATCTTTACTAGTAGCCTACTGCTGGAGTATTTGACCACACTGGGAATTAAACTCAACCTCTGATAAGAGACTAGTAAAGTAGTCCAATTGATATTTATCTTTTCCCACTAAATAGATTAATTGATTGCAGTCTGTATAGCTTGCCTCGACAGCTTTGCCAGTGTACAATAGCCTGGTGAATAGGTGAACAAGAGCTGCAGCTCCCTACCATTTGTTGTTTTCAAATGCTGTGTTCTGTCTGATTTGACTCTTCATTTTGTCTTTATTTTGTACTGTATGTCGCTCAATAGCTATTCATGGGCTAATGTTTGTTTATATGTCATATCGACTTTAAATAAATTTTGTATCGGTATCTTTATCTTTCCAGTGTTGAGACAATCGGTCATCCATAAAAATGGCTAAATACTAAAACTGTAAATGGAAAACTCTTTTGTGGCGAGTGTTGATGCAATCATAATTACATTTAATGGGTATTTATATATATGGTATTGATCCATGCAAAACAGTAAATCAGTGCTTCAGATAAGCTTTCTGCGTATTGCAGTCAAGACATTAGTTGTTTCTTCACTAGCCCATCGGGGTTCAAATTAAAAACTTATGTACTTGCTAATAAAAGAAGCCCACTAGATCTCAGTCTACATTTATTCGATGAACATATTTATCTAACTTACCATATTTAAATCATAGGTGGATATAAGTAAGTATAATTATACATTATTACATTCCTAATATTTGATAAGATAAGCTTTATTTTGAGTTGGCAAGGCATAACACAATACAACATAAGCTCTTAACAAGCTTTTGAACTGAGTATAAAAATCCAGCTTGCAGCTGAGTGTAAAAATGTCATTATTTACATGTATAGCAATCTTTCTAAAATGAATCAAAGTTTTAAATTATTAATGCAAGTACTTTGATTAAAATAGCAAGTAGAAACCTTCGTACTTGCTATTTTTAGCAAGTGGCTAAACATATTTAATTTGATCCCTTAACAATTTTCATTAGCCCGACTATATATAATTTCTAGATTTTTACTAGCCCAAATTAAAAGTAACTAGTTTTTCACCTTCGGGTTATTATTAAATTCGACCAATGCTGGTGCTGATAAGGTCATTGTCGTACCGGGTACTATAGAAAGTCAACCGGGGTACATTTATGTGTACAGAAACGTACCCGAAAATCATCGAAATCCAGAAAGGCCGCCAAATATACATACATGTACCCGAGATAAAATAAATTGTCTTAAATCGCGGCCGTAACGTGTTCTGTTACTTCATGGAAACGAAACTTTCGTTGTTTACAAAGTTTAATCAATTCACTTTTTTAAAAGCCGCTTGCAGTTGCCTCCGCCTTAAAGGAATGAGTTGGTCTAAATATTTGACCAACTTTTCTTAAATGACAAGATGCATATTTGTTTACTTTTTGCGCGGGGTTTGATGATTTACAACTTCCGATTTTACGACAAGACGTTCAGTATTTTATTACTAAGTTTGGCAGTCTAAATTTGTTTTTAAGAACAATAGCGCAATAGTTAACAGGGTTGTCTCTAATTTGTGAAACATGTGGCTACTTTGATTTGACATGCGGCTACCATTAGTGATCAAGCGAGCCGCGAATAAGCATGGAGTCTATAATTACATACTGTTTTTGGTGCTAATCAAGGTCAGGATTTTTAGTTATTTCCTGATTCTTTCAGATGATAAAATAATTCCACAATATTAATTCCATAATATTTAATACTGATTGAAATAAAAAAAGGTTACAGAAGACTCAAAATTCAAAACAGACGTCGAATGTAGCCGGCTGCCGGCTATAAGAGACAGCCCTGGTTAATGATAAACAATATTGTTTAAGTAGTTGTTTTATCAAGTTCCAAATTGTTTCAAGTCCGCTAATGAGATCGTATTTGTCCGGGTATGTTTCTGTATATTTGAGGGCCGTTCTGGAATTCAAAGATTTTCGGGTACGTTTCTGTATACACAAATGTACCCCGGGTACCTTTCTGTAGTGCCCAATACGACAATGATCCCCTGGACAGATTGCGACAGTTTTTCTTTTAAAATGATCGCCAATGCCTAGACTATAGGTTTCCTCAAAGTTTGTTCCCCGGGGTCAAAAATAGCCGTGCCCAGGGAGTCCTTAGTTTATCAAGATTTTGCATATTTTTCATAGGATTCTTTTTTAAAAAATCTTCTTTTCTGAAAGCACAAGGCACAGAGCTCTCATATGTTACAAGTAGCATCAGCTAATGGTTCTCTACCAAATTTGTTCAAATGGTGACCCTGGGGTTAAATTTGGCCCTGTCCCATGCGTCACAGTTTTACATAGGGCTTTTTTTAAATAGTACAAGAGCCAGAGGTTTAATATATTACATTTACTATAAGCTTATGGTCCTTTACCAAGTTCATTTTTAACAAATCTTCCTCTCTTAAACTGCAAGAGCCAGAGTTTGTCCCCGTCACGGGCGTCAGTTTTACATAGATTTATATAGTAAAAAAAAAGTTCTTCTTCTCTGAAACTACAAGTTCATGATCAGTTCATTATTAGTCTGGTTTATATCGCGGTATTGATTCGTACTTAATATTGCTCCTTTGACCTCAAACTCGTTCGAAAATAACAAATAAAATTGGAAAACAGTCTGTTCTGAAACTGACAATTGGTTCCGGCCATGTATAAACAAAATAAATATACTTTTAAATTAGTTCACACACAAAGTCGATAATTTTTGGGTCAGATTTTGTTCTGGTTCATTTTGGCATTACTAATTTGTACGTTGAGCATGTCAGCTTGCAAAATTTACGTGCCCGATTTGATATTTACTGACAACGGGCTCCGTATTTTAGATAGTTGGATATATATAGAACAGTTGGATATATATATAACATATATTTGGTTATGATCTATACTGCTTTCTTATGGACATGTCCCTTTAATAAATAATGTATCGTGTTGAAATTCATATGCTAGTTTATGGACTGTCAGTCAGAACTAATATATATTTGTACATGTATGTGGACCGATGCGAAGCTATATAGATCTAACTACACAGTACATAAACTTGCATATGTATTGAAGCACCATGCATTATTAGTTATATTATGCCGAATATGACCAAAAAATTCAAAGAATGTTTTATTTTTTATTTGTGTTTTACTTCACATGGATGAACCTTAGGCATCCATCGTCGTTAACTTTGGCTTCAAACGACTTCTCTTCATGAAGCGCTTGGCCAATTTTGACCATGTTTCACTTGGATGATCCTTAGATGAATGCTGTAAAAAAGATTGTTAAAACTAGGTCAGCGCGACATCGAAGATGGCCGCCATTATCATATATAGTCGAAACCTTAAAAAATCTTCTTCTCAAGAACTGCTGGACATATTTTGAGTTTTTAGCTCTACTGTCAAAGATCAGCAGAGCTTAGCCATGGTGCGGTGACCATCCGTCTGTCTGTTCGCCTGTAAACTTTTTTGCAGCGACTACTCTTCTGAAACTACTGGATGGGTTTTCATGAAACTTTACAGAAATGTTGCCCATCAAGTCTAGTTGATCCTAGCAAAAAACTTGTGTTGATGTGAAATCTAAGATGGCCGCCAAAACTAAAGTTAATTTTTGAAAAAAAAAGGTTGTAACGACTACTTCTTGAAAACTATAAGTGATATTGATATGAGACTTATTACATTTTGAAAATTGTGATGTGGGTCTATAGTCAAATTTGTTTAGAATGGTATGGTCTAGCTATTTCCCAAGTTTGGTACTTTTGACAAACAATGCACACTGTTTCGCCTATCTATTCACTATAAGGCTTAAGGCAATATACAAAGTACAATGTTTTAATATTGTGTTTAGTACCGTTGTTGGGCTATTACATAGTGAATGATAATACACTCCCAAACACATTTGTTGTTACTTCCCCTACTTTGTATGACTCCATTTACTATGTTGAAACATCTCGATCAGAACAATAGTGTTGTTCTTTGAAAACTAGAAAAGTCAACACTCTTGTCAGCACTATGTAATCCACAGTAAAATTACCATAAGTAATGGAGACAACTGTATTTGTAATAACTTGTGGTTATTTGCATATGTTGCTATGAATATTGTGATGTTGCATTGATGTATTGTAACATATCTGCAATACAATATTATTCAAGTAAACATGGTAAAAGTAAAGTAAAATAAGTAATGTTCTAAATGCTGTTGGAACTACTTCTTTGATTCAACAATCAATACTACACTATAAGGGTGATTCATTCTCATGCTGATAGTCGTATGTTTGACGTGATAACTATGTATATCATAGCTTCTTCCATAAGCTTTGATGTTTATTTCACGGGTAATATTTTACCGAAATAAAACTACTAACCAGGGCTTTATATACATATAAAGCCCTGTACTAACTAATGATCTGTACATGTGGTGAAGCGGTTATAAAAATTGACACTACCAGTGGGAAATAAACATAGTGAAACAAACATGATTTGTTCAACTGCTGAAGGAAGCGTAAAATAAAACTCTAGTTCTTTGTTTACAGTGGAAGAGATAACTTTTATAGTAGAGTCAAATAAAAACGTACGTCACCTAGTTTGGTGTCTTGATTATAATTGGTTTCCCTCCCTTTAAACTGTTTTCATTATGCTGTATACGTATTGTATTGTATACTAATTACTAACCTACACAGCTTGATCAATATGTTCTGTAACACATCATTGCACTAGCTCCGCTATGTGGTTGTGTGTTGATTTGCATGTTTATAGGAATATAATTTAAATATATATTCAGATTAAATTCAGTAAATCGTAATCATAGATGCAGAGTTATTCAGTCTCTGAGAACCCATCTATATGATACCCCTAAGGATTATAAGCTTTACACAAGAAATACTTAAAGGGACATTAAACTCATTTTCATTGTCATTCACGTTTACATTTGTTTCATCTCGTGAACTCCAGAAGCAGTATTCTCACTCGTGGCCACGCCAACCGTGAGATTATTGCTTTTGGTGCTCACGCGATGATATATTTGTATATTCTATTACAATAGAAAAAACAAATATCCTCTATATATTTTTCGATAATCAATTTACGATAATCCTGCTTTAGTTATTTAGTTGCATGATGTATATCAGTTGTAAGATATATGCAGACACACAATGGTGATACATGCTCAAAATGGTTACAAACTTTTAACGAGAAGTACCGTGCCACGGTAACACAACTTGCATCCAAGCGGCCGACTTTGCATCGAACCTGAAGCGTGACAAGACGCACCATAAATGACGCAATTATTGAATCATACGGCAAAGGACAAGTAAATGAGGAGTTTACATTGGATATGTCGACAGAAGAATCGTGCATAAAAAGCATTCAACAACTAGATAACTTAACGAAAATACATCAAAATCAAATTATTTATTGATTTATTTTAAAGGAAAAATCATTAAACAATTAAAAACTTTGGCTCCGAAAGGATGTGAACAAGGGGGATATCTACACAGCCATAGAATAAAATATGCTGATTCGTATTGTCGCCAGTTAGTTGTGGTGCATGACATGATTAAAAAAACACACAAACTTGTCAAAATGTTGTTTAAATGTTGGAATGCTTATAGAACACAGGAAAGTAATTGATGAAGCTTGTGTCGAACCTGGATGGTAACAAATTTACACAAATCACTCGTCAAACATAGTCAATTTTGTGTAATGTGACCGCTTATGATATAAACGTTTATTTTAAAACTTGGTGTTTCCATAATTGCTAATTTTAAACGTATATATCATAAATGTTTATTTTAGGACAGAGTGGTTTCCATAATTGCCATTTTTTGAATATTCGGTTTTTATATTCTATTTTAAACGTTTATGATATAAACGTTTATTTTAGGAACTTTGTATAATTTTATTTTGTGTCATGTGACCGTTAATGATATAAACGTTTATATTAATAATACTGCAAATAAAATACTAGTACTTTATTATGTGTAATGCATGTTTTGTGTTTTTTAAGTGCGTTCAAAGTTTAAAAATAAAATATATTTCTATAGTATTAATGGAACAAAAAGGTATAGAACAGATTTGCAACAAACTTAATAATTTAAAAGATAAATATAGCAAAAAATAATGGAAGGCAAGCAGGGTCAAGTAGAATGTGAAGTAGTCCGTGATGATTGTATGGACACCAAAGAAAGCCAAGTCGATAAACGAAAAAGATTGCTGGCTTAAATGGATAATTATCAACAAAAGCTGGATAAAAACAGGGAAGAGCTGCTTGAACTAAAATATAAGATAACGAAATCTAGGAAAATAAAATATACTATGATATAGTATGATATGTACAGCAATGATGAAAACTACTGTCCGATTCCGTCTGACTTTGTTTAATGATTCTAGTTATTAATTATTTACAATAAGAGACGGTGCATTAAAATAATATAGTCTATAGTACAGGCAACAATAGTATGTCTGTGCTGATAAGCCAGCTTGATGAGTAGTGTAGAGAGTGAGCGTACCTGCGTTGTTTTCCCGAGCGGGTTTACTCAAGCAATTCAAAATGTGTTAAAAGACTTCTAACGCAAGCATATCATCGTTATTAAAAACTATCCGTTTTTGTTAACGATGGTGTGCTTGGGTTGAGAGCGGTGGCTAGCACATTTTGAATTGCTAACAAAGATCATACGTGATTATAATATTGATAAAAGTAGAGATATGATGAAAAGTTTAAGAACAGGTGTTGATGATAAACTAAATCAAATACAAAGTTACAAGCAAACCGTGAGAAAATGATTGAAATTCAAAAACAAATGGTTGACAACAATGAATTAGAAACTGCTATTGCTGATGTTTCAAAACAAATGAGAACTGTTTTTGCTACCGAATTAAAATATTAAATGAACAGATAAACACTAACGTTGCCGATATCAACAAACAGTTTGAAGACATCAAAAAGAAAATGATTGACAGCAAGACGCTAGAGGCTGCTCTGGGCAATATGGTTGCCAGCAAGACGCTGGAGTCTGTTATTGATTATGTTTCAACTAAATGGAAAGCTGCTCAGGATGGAAGAAGCAAAGGTTTTGATACTAAAATCGCTTTTCTTAAAGTGCATAATCAAAAGTCTGATAGTCGGCACACAGATGAGTTGAAAGCAAAAGTAGACAATTTAGGTCGTATTCTACTTGTTAAATATACAGTAGATGACGGCATAAGCAACATGCTACTAGTCCATGTAACTATGGTTATGTATCATATCCAACACGAAAACCACTTGAAAGAACCAAACGTGATGGTCTTCTCGAAATGTTTACCACCGTAACCAATACATTTATAAATACTGAAGAAAATTTTGCTTTTAATGTTAAATATAATGGCGTACAAATTGTTAAACCCGGACGTTATGCAGTTGAAGCAGACCTTACATATGTTGTTACAAAAACAGACATTGGTATAGAATGGTTTTGTCTGTTTAATATAAGTGATAAGTCACATGCTCAACCAAAAATAGAAAATGGT
This sequence comes from Cyrtodaria siliqua, assembly GCA_037043455.1. NCBI lineage: Eukaryota > Metazoa > Mollusca > Bivalvia > Adapedonta > Hiatellidae > Cyrtodaria > Cyrtodaria siliqua. The sequence goes on from JAWPHD010007220.1 coordinate 61,045, forward strand.
AAACGAATACTAAAAGGAACATTTGAAGCATATATTCCAAAATCCAAATATTGGACCATCTTAACAACCTTAAAACGTAACACTAAATACTGATAATGGTGATCCTTTGTGAGCAACAAACATACTTAAGAGAATAAAGCAGCAAACTCGGTTTTATTGAGTCTGTTTATGAGAAGTAATGAAAGAAGCAACACATCTCACGCCCCCTAGCACCGGCTTAAGAGGTATTCTATTTCAAAGCCATCTATGTTGGGCTCGTTGGTCCGAAAGGACCAGTAAAAATAACACTACTGATTCGTAGCAAGGGCAGACTTTTTACAGTCGCCACACTGCACTAAACGAACGCTAATGTGAATATTAATAAATACTGATAAAGGTGATCCTTTGTGAGCAACAAACACAATTAAGAGAGTACAGCAGCAGACTCGGTTTTATTGAGTCTTTCAATTTTACAGTTTTTAAAAAAAATTAAACTGTATCACAAAGGTGATTAATTGTATCTATTTATATTATATTGAACAAAAAATGTATTATCATCGAAAAAGCTTCAATAATTAATAGCTCAAATACAACGAGTAATTTTACAACTGTATTTAACAGACCATTGATATTAGACAAGAACAAACAGTATGGCATTGGACTTGATAATATTAATTATATGACTTACTCATGGTATAATATAAGTGAGGATTTTTACAAATGGATATTACAGTTATGCCGATATCGATAATTATATAAAAGAAACATTGACTGTAAACGACGATTTACCCGCTGACTCGCCTGTTCCAATAAGAACTGAATTTGATTGATCAAGTTTCAAATGTTTTTGTTACCATCCATAATAATGTCATGCTTGATTTGAGAGAATCAAACTTTTACACCTTAATTGGCTTAGAGAAACTAAATTTGGAACTGCAACACCAAACATAACAAATTCTATCGATACTTGATATATTCACTGTGAATTGACAAGTAATTCTATTGTTGATGGCTCATATGGAGATGTAATTTAGGAAATAAGTACAGCAGGTCAAATCCTTTTAAAGATGAACCGATAAGGTTGGGTATTTCGAAGTAAACAAAACGATCATTAATAGTATTAATATTTACGTTTCTCTTTACGATTTCTCTTGTAAAATTATTAATCTTAATGGAGTTCATACATCATTTCGACTTGTTTTAAAGAATTAATGTAATATAAGTTATATGACGCGTTTAAAAAAGTGTATGACACTAGTACAAGCACATATACTCATATCGACCGATTAACTGGAGCTGGCATATTTGATATATGTTCAAAGGTTGGATCAAAAATATTTAGTGAGTCTGTAAAAACAGCAGATAAAAAAGCATTAGAAACTGCTGGAAAACAAATCATAGAGAGTGGTTCTAAGAAACTTGGAGATGAAGTTGGTAATATGGCTGCTGATCAATTAGTTTCAGCTGCGAAAGCAGTCATAAACCTAAACCAAAAGGTGAAATAATATATTTTAAAAGAACTCACAAAGGCTGATAGCCAAAAAGAAGATGTAGCTGAAGAGGATGTAAATACAAGAATTAATAGATTACTTTCCGGAAGGGGAATCAGAAGTACAAATGATCATACAAGAATTAAACAATTAATAACAAATAATCTAATTAATAGTATATATAGATGTTTCGAAGTGAAAAATATAATACCCGATACGAATATGTACCTATTCAGTTAGATACTCCTTTAGTAATACATGGAAATGCTACTAGGCAAATGAACAGCGGTTATCAATTTACAATAAATGATAGAAGTTCTCACTTTGATTGGTATAATCCATATTTTGAAATCAGTTTTCGAGTAAACAAGCTTGCTGATGGAGCCGCTTTCGTAGAGGCTGACAGAATAGCTTTAATTAATGATGCTGCTTCATTAATCAATGAAATTCAAGTAAAGCAAAATGGAAAAATAGTTTACGATGGAAATAATCTTCACAGATTTGTTAATATTAAAAGCTTGCTTGAAATTTCTGACGATTATGCAGATTCAACCGGAACAAACGAATACTTTTATTTGGATAATACGGCTGCTGCAGAATCTCCAGATGATCAAGCTAGTTATAACTTAGGGTTTACCCTTCGTCATATTTTAATTACAATTATAAAGAAGTTGACTCCATTAAACAAATTCAAATTAGCTTGCAACTGACAGATGATGTTTTAATTTTCAAATCAAGTGGTGATGATGGCCGAGTAGTTATTAATCAAGCTGCCCCATTAAACTAATATAGCAACAACAACAGGACGGAGGATTTCTCGGACTGCTTGCATCACTAGGAATTCCATTGATTGAACCTCTTAATAGTGGCTTAACTGGAAAAGGTTTACACGTGGGTAGAAAAGGGAAAGGACTACGAGTTAATCGTGAAAATGGTTTACAAGTAGACTCGCAAATTAAGCCATATAGAAGTATCCCATTTATAAAAAATATAAAAAATACAAAAACCTACCTGTAACTCAGATATAATAAAATGGGTCAAGCAGCTAGGTATACAGAAATACAGTGTATAGCAAAAACTAATGACCGATAAAACAAAATAAACACAAATCTGGTATTATTAATCTTGATGATCATACTGGACCTGGTACACACTGGACTTGAGCAAAATATTGTTATTGAAATGATAAACCGGATTGATGAGTAGTATATATGCCGCCTCATTTTTTAAAACACACACATTTTCATATGATTCTCATGAACAAAATATATTTTTCAACATTCATATGATTCTCATATGATATTTATATGATTTTAATATGACACGTTTTGTATTAGAATCAGGTACTGCTCCTATGATATAAGCAACATATTATTATAAAAGGTATTATAGGACATAATAATTATATGTGGCAAAATTGGTCGTGCATGTATTTTCAGATTTGATGATTGTGTAAATGTTTTGCTATGCATGATGAATCTTCTCCCACCTTAACGAATCACATCACAATATTGATGACTCATAGGTATTGTTTGTCCACATGTATGTGTTTACAATTGATGAGTATGAGTAAAGTTTGATACATAAGCCTGATAATGAAATGACGTCTCACAGATATGTACCACACGTGTGTCTCTTTACGTCTCGACAGCATATTACCAGCATCAACACGTGTTTTTTTATCTGCGAGTGTGTTTTTTTTATGAACAATTAGCATACATGCGGCACTTAAACGGTGTCTCACTTGTATGTTTCTGCATATGAGTGTTTAGACTGGATGAGTGTTTGAATCTCTTATCACACACCTAACACTTAAATGGCTGCTCACAAGTATATTTACGCAGAGTTGTGATGATCCTGTGACTTTCCTATTCCACACCTGACACTTAAATGGCTTCTCACCAATATGGATGTTCATGTGTGTTCCATGCGTTGACGATTGGCTGAATCTCCCACTCCTGACAATGGCTGATCACTCGTATGTATCCGCATGTGTCTGCCGAGAGATGATGATCGTGCGAATCTCTTTTCACACACCTGACACTTAAAATGCTTCTCAACTGTATGTATTCGCATGTGTCTGCTGATATCAGATGAGTGTGCGAATAGCTTATCACACACTTGACACTGATATGCATTTTCTCCTGTGTGTATGCGCATGTGTGCATTTAGAGATGATGATTGAGTGAATCTTTTATCACACACCTGACACTTAAATGGCTTCTCACCTGTATGTACCCGCATATGTGCATTAAGAGATGATGATTGAGTGAATCCCTTATCACACACCTGACACATAAATGGCGTCTCACCTGTATGTATATGCATGTGTGTTCTGAGATGTGAGGATTTTGCGAATCTAATCTCACACACCTGACACTTAAATGGCTTCTCACCTGTGTGTACCCGCATGTGTCCGCTGAGAGTTGATGAGTGTCTGAATCTCGTGTCACACACCTGACACTTAAATGGCTTCTCACCTGTATGTATCCGCATATGTCGGCTGAGATATGATGAGCGTGTGAATCTCGTGTCACACACGTGACACATAAATGGCTTTTCACCCGTATGTATTAGCTTATGTGTCCTGAGGCTTGATGACTTGGTGAATCTCTTATCACACACCTGACACTTAAATGGTTTCACACCACTATGTAGCTCCATCAGTAAGTTTAATCTTATAGCTCTATAAAACTGACACGTAAATGTCTTCTCACCAGTAGCTAAATGGCATGTGTTTATACTCAATTACCAATAACTGTATGTTATCGATGGTTTATCGCACACTTGACACTGAATCTGCGTCCTGCCAGCATGTGTCACCCATGTGTTAGTTTAGACTTGTGAATGTCTATATACGTAATACGTCTCATTCGGATGCATATTCACACGTGAGTTTATACAATTGGCGGAGTACGAAATGCAAGTTATATTGTATATCTGGTATACCGTATAGGAAGCTTTAGTCTAACCCAATCGAAAGATGCCCTACTAATTATATTTAATAATAGTGTGAATAGTCACCGGGTGTACACTTGAATCCCAAAATACAAGACTAAGTTTATATGCACCAAACTTATCTCTCAATCTAAGATGATTAAAACATAAAGCGTCATGTTTCATAAGAGTGTTCTATGCAACCTCAGATCATTTATATATTTGTCTGTCCAACACAGATTCACCGCACGTTTTCAACCCATGGAGTCTGTTTTACATGCCTCTAATGCATGGTTTAACATAGTCCGTTTTAGTATTATTTACATACACGGTGCTCTATACACTTGTTCTGAATGGCCGTTTTAATAATCTGCAAAAGAAAAAAACATGTATATAATGGTTTTGATGTTGAATCGATTACAACATTTTGTACACATTACGGTCTCAGTGGAATATCTGTTGTTCAATGTTTACTGCAGCGATAATGAGGTCATTTATTTCTGCATTCGAAAGCTTCTAGACTTTTGTGGGATTTATTCCAAGTTTATTCTTTTTTACCACGTTTACATCGCATTTTTTAATATTTACTCCATTAATATCAATCAGTTTCCTTTTTTTACCTAGAACACTCAACGTCAATGTTCAGGTGTGGAAAGGCACATATTGAGGTCTGTGTATTCAATAGCATTTCCTCTTATAATAGGGCTTGAATACCTAATAGAGTATTTAATAGGATTAATAGAACTGTGTATAGATCTACTAGTTGTAGATTTTAAAGTAACAAGAAACATTTGCGTAAATAAATGTTAAATAAATGAAAAAATCTAGTCTAGTATTATAATAATGAACGTTAAAAAGGAACCGAACACGATCCGCGAACACACCTTTTACATATTATATCCTGTGGAGTAGCTAGTGCTGACAAAACATGTGTATTTCTTATTATTTTCTTACCACAACACTATTATTCAGAACAAGTATAGTAAATGGAGTCATACTAAGTAGGGGACGTAACAAATATTGTTTTGGAGCGTTTATAATAATTTCTATAGGAGCGTTTATAATAATTTCTATATTAGCCTAATAGCGGTAGTTACGCACAATGTTTTTAAAACATTGTGGACACTGTATCATACGTTAGTCTATACGTTAATGTTGACTTTTTTGTTGGTGTTTTAATGAAATGTTTAATAAACAAAATAAAATGCTTAAAATTAAAAAGTTTAATCCTTTCTGAAACAGCTTGGCCTTACACAAGGAAAAATATTTACTTACACACGGAAACATATTTAAATTGCTTAAGATTTTCTACAGAGTATATTATGAAACAGCCGTGTTTACGTTCATATATCTTATTACTGATGCAACTAAATAACTAAAGCAGGATTATCTTAAAATTATTATCGAAACATATAGTCTCTTAAGTAAAATGTAAATAGTTTTCCCTGAAATAAACATCAAAGTATGAGTGGCGGTTCATGTCATAAATCCCAAAAGTAACGCGTCAGAAAAAGTAACGCGTACCCCTAAATTTATAATGCGTTACTCCCGATTTTCTAACGCGGTAGAAATGAGAATTTTCCTATATATTCAACAGAAAAGTAATGATAATTCAACATTTTCTAACGCGTTAGACTCAAAAAGGTAAAGCATTAGTTTTTACATGTTTAATTAAACAAAAACGCGTTACTTGTTAATCTGTTTTTGCATTTTAGGAGTAACGCGTTGGATATATAACTGTAATGCGTTATAGAAGCAGCAAATAACGTGTTACTTGTCAAATCCGAAAACCAATGAACATCAATTTTACAAACACAGAAACAATACGTAGTCTTCGCTGGCATAGGGTAAAAGCTGGAGTGGAATGTTAGAGTGAGCTTTGGAGTCAATTTTTGGAGCCAATATTTGGAGTGATTCTTTGAAGTGTTTTTTGTGGTTCATTTTTTTTAGGAGTGGGGTGGAGTGCGGGCGGGGGATGAAATGATTATTTTTATGTAACTATATTCCTTTTGGTTTAAACGATGATTGCATTTTTCACAAAAACTGACATAAAAAAACTCATTCCAAAAATTGACTACAAAGAAGGATAAAAATATCGGACAGGGAAAGCAGCATTCAAGGACGACAGTCAACCACAAAACACAAAAACAAACACGCAAACAGACAAACGAAAAGGCAAAAGTAATAAAAAATACAAACGACATCACAAACACAAAAGGTTTGAAAATAGGGCTATCGCCTTGGAACGGTCAGATGCAAAGTAGGCCACTGGGGGTTTAAACCGGTTTTAGGGTGCACCAAACCTCACACTTACCCTACTGTCATCCCATTAAAACAGGACAGTGTAAATAAAGAAATACCGCCATGATCTAATCTCTAACCAACAAGGCAGCATCAATAGGCAATATAAGTAAAACACAAATATACTCGTGTAAAAATAATACAAAAAAACAATAGCCTAGAAAGCCACAATGAAGGTACTCAATGACTTGGCAGAAGCCAGAGCAGTAAGAGAATACACCATTAAAGGCATTTGAGGAGTGGCATTTGATTTATAAATGTATAAATCCCTTAACCCTTTGACCATAGTGTGCCATAGTGTGTTTGTATTGACAAAAACGTAATATATCAAAAAATCTGAGTGAACAAAATGACAAACAATGCACACTTTTCAATCTGTTTACTATAAGACTTAAGTATAATACAAAGTGCAATGTTTTAATAACGATCTTGGTGAGGAAGTTAGTACTGGCAGTGTTAATATTACAAAAAAAATTATTGTGTTGTCTGAGTATGTAAAACAGAAACATCTGGTTAATTACCTTCACAAGGGTAAAAACCAGGATAACGTTTTAAAAAGTAATCTTAACATGAATAATAATAAAATTACCAATGTTGGCAATCCAGACAAAGCAGATGATGCAGCAACAAAGCAATTTACTATGAGAAAAATAACAAAGGTCATACGTGATTATAATATTGATAAAAGTCGAGATATGATGAAAAGTTTCAGAACAGGTGTTGATGATAAACTAAATCAAATACAAAGTTACAAGCGAACCGTGAGAAAATGATCGAAATTCAAAACGGTTTAAAAGATGAAATAAAACTTCTGGGTGAGAATTTAAAAGAGTTAGGAAAACACTGAATTGAACTGAATTGGGGTTTTAAGGCGCACCAACACATGAAAAGGTTATATGGCGCCTAAAAGGCATGAACATGCCAGGCTCATCTTCCATGTACATCGAGATAAAATTTGGAAAATGGGCCTAGAACATTCTGACCCTGAAAACAGAAAACAGATTGGAAGATAGCGAGATCTATCAAAAGTTAGGCGAGCAAATAAAAAGCGGTGTTGAAAGAATTAATGAGACAATTTAAGAAATCAATAAACAAATGGTTGACAACAATGAATTAGAAACTGCTATTGCTGATGTTTCAAAACAAATGAGAACTGTTTTTGCTACCGAAATAACTCAAATTAAAATATTAAATGAACAGATAAACACTAACGTTGCCGATATCAACAAACAGTTCGAAGACATCAAAAAGAAAATGATTGACAGCAAGACGCTAGAGGCTGCTCTGGGTAATATGGTTGCCAGCAAGACGCTGGAGTCTGTTACTGATTATGTTTCAACCAAATGGTAAGCTGCTCAGGATGGAAGAAGCAAAGCTTTTGATACTAAAATCGCTTTTCTTAAAGTGCATAATCAAAAGTCTGATAGTCGGCACACAGATGAGTTGAAAGCAAAAGTAGACAATTTAGGTCGTATTCGACTTGTTAAATATACAGTAGATGACGGCATAAGCAAAATGCTACTAGTCCAGGTAACTATGGTTATGTATCATATCCAGCACGAAAACCACTTGAAAGAACCAAACGTGATGGTCTTCTCGAAATGTTTACCCCCGTAACCAATACAATTATAAATACTGAAGAAAATTTTGCTTTTAATGTTAAATATAATGGCGTACAAATTGTAAAACCCGGACGTTATGCAGTTGAAGCAGACCTTACATATGTTGTTACAAATACAGACATTGGTATAGAATGGTTTTGTCTGTTTAATATAAGTGATGAGTCACATGCTCAACCAAAAATATAAAATGGTAAACGAATACTAAAAGGAACATTTGAAGCCTATATTCCAAAATCCAAATATTGGACCATCTTTACAACCTTAAAACGTAACACTAAATACTGATATAGGTGTTCCTTTGTGAGCAACAAACATAATTAAGAGAATAAAGCAGCAAACTCGGTTTTATTGAGTCTGTTCATGAGAAGTAATGAAAGAAGCAACACATCTCAGGCTCCCTAGCACCGGCTTAAGCGGTATTCTATTTCAAAGCCACCTATGTTGGGCTCGTTGGTCCCAAAGGACCAGTAAAAATAACACTACTGAATCGTAGCACGGGGAGACTTTTTACAGTCGCCACACTGCACTAAACGAACGCTAATGTGAATATTAATAAATACTGATAAAGGTGATCCTTTGTGAGCAACAAACACAATTAAGAGAGTACAGCAGCAGACTCGGTTTTATTGAGTCTTTCTATTTTACAGTTTTAAACAAGAGGCCCAAGAGGGCCTGTGGACGCTCTACTGGCTAAAACAGCTCTTATAGATTTAGATAGATATAGCTAGATGTAGCTCTCTTCTCCTATAGATTTAAAAAAGGAGTATACAATATAGCATTTTTCAACAAATCAAGGCCCATAACTCTGTTATTACTAACAAGATCTAGCTGGTTTTCGAAATTGTCCAAGATTTCATTGATATACCGCGCTTTGCACAAATAGACATCATACGGAGGCTTCCTGCCAAATTTTGTAGAAATCCAACAAGCCGTTTAAGAGGAGTAGCGTCGACAAGAAATTTAAAATAAAAATGTCAAATGGCCATAACTCCGTCAAAAATCAGCGAACTGGAACAAAAGCGTGATATGCACAACTAGACATCTTACCGATGCTTCCTGCCAAGTTTCGTCAAAATTCAACAAGGCATTTAGGATGAGTAGCGCCGACAAGACATTTTAAAGTAAGTGTCAAGTAATTAAAAAGATAATGAACAAAAAAAAAAAAATAAAAAAAAATTCAAATCAATAAAAAAACAAAATAATAATGAAAAAAAATCAAAAAAAAAAAATAATTTAAAAAAAAAGAAACAATAAAAAAAAAATAAAAAAAATTAAAATCCAAAAAAAATAAAAAAAAATAAATCAAATTAAAAAAAAATAATTAAAAAACTGTTTCCCCCGGGGCGCGTCGGAATTTGACAGCAGGGTCACCATTTGAACAAACTTGGTAGAGGACCATAAGCTGAAGCTACATGTAATACATGAGAGCTCTGTGCCATGTGGTTCCAGAGAAGAAGATTTTTTTCAGTTTTTGCCTATACAAGCCTAAGTAAAACTGTGACACCCAGTGTGGGGCCAAATGTGACCAATGGGTCACCATTTAAACAAACTTGGTAGAAGACCATAAGCTTATAGCAAATGCAAAATATTAAACCTCTGGCTCTTGCAGTTTCAGGGAAGAAAATTTGTTTAGTTTTTCCCTATACATGTCTATGTAAAACATGTGACCCTTGGGGCGGGGCCAAATGTGACCCCAGGGTCAACATTTGAACAAACTTGATAAAGGACCATAAGCTTATAATAAATGTAAAATATAAAACCTCTGGCTCTTGTAGTTTCCGAGAAGAAATTTTTAAAAGAAAATCCTATATAAGTCTATGTAAAACTGTGCCCCTCGGGGCAGGGACAAATTTGATCCCAGGGTCACCATTTGAACAAACTTAGTAGAGGACCATAAGCTGATGCTACATGTAATACATGAGAGCTCTGTGCCATGTGGTTCCAGAGAAGATTTTTTTTTCAGTTTTCCCCTATACAAGCCTATGTAAAACTTGACCCCTGGGGTGGGGCCAAATGTGACCCGTGGGCAACCATTTGAACAAACTTGGTAGAGGACCATAAGCTTATAGCAAATGGAAAATATTAAACCTCTGGCTCTTGCAGTTTCAGAGAAGAAGATTTTTTAAGTTTTTCCCTATACATGTCTATGTAAAACATGTGACCCTTGGGGCGGGGCCAAATGTGACCCGAGGGTCACCATTTGAAAAAACTTGGTAAAGGACCATAAGCTTATAGTAAATGCAAAATATCAAACCTCTGGCTGTTGTAGTGTCTGAGAAGAAGATTTTTTTTTAAAAAATCCTACATAAGTCTATGTAAAATTGTAAACCCCGGGGCGGGGACAAATTTTACCCCAGGGTCACCATTTGAACAAACTTAGTAGAGGACCATAAGCTGATGCTACATGTAATACATGAGAGCTCTGTGCCTTGTGGTTTCAGAGAAGAAGATTTTTTTAAGTTTTTTCCTATATGTCTATATGAAAAACATGCAAAACCTCAATATACAAACTTTGGACCCCCGGGGCACGGCCATTTTTGATCCCGCGGACTTTATTTGAACAAAATTGATAGTCTAGGCGTTGGCGAACATTTTAAAAGAAAAACTGTTGAAATTTGTCCAGCGGTTCTGGAGATTTTTTAAGGTTTCAAACATATATGGTAATGGCAGCCATCTTGGATGTAGCGCTGACCTGATTTTAACAAATCTAAAAAGCATTCATCTAAGGATCATCCATGTGAAGTTTGGTCAAAATTAGCCAAGCGGTTTCTGAGGAGAAGTCGTATGAAGAAAAGTTAACGGACAACGGACGACGGACGGACGGACGGAAGACGGACAACACACCATCCCATAAGCTCTGAACAAAACATTGTATTATCATCAGAAAAAGCTTCAATAATTAATAGCTCAAATACACCCGAGTAATTTTACAACTGTATTTAACAGACCATTGATATTAGACAAGAACAAACAGTATGGCATTGGACTTGATAAGATTAATTATATGACTTACTCATGATATAATATGTGAGGATTTTTACAAATGGATATTACAGTTATGCCGATATCGATAATTATATAAAAGAAACATTGACTGTAAACGACGATTTACCTGCTGACTCGCCTGTTCCAATAAGAACTGAATTTAATTGATCAAGTTTCAAATGTTTTTGTTACCATCCATAATAATGTCATGCTTGATTTGAGAGAATCAAACTTTTACACCTTAATTGGCTTTGATAAAGATGCAGTTATTAGAGAAACTAAATTTGGAACTGTAACACCAAACATAACAAATTCTATCGATACTTGATATATTCACTGTGAATTGATAAGTAATTCTATTGTTGATGGCTCATATGGAGATGTAATTTAGGAAATAAGTACAGCAGATCTTACGAGGTCATATCCTTTTAAAGATGAACCGATAAGGTTGGGTATTGCGAAGTAAACAAAACGATCATTAATAGTATTAATATTTACGTTTCTCTTTACGATTTCTCTTGTAAAATTATTAATCTTAATGGAGTTCATACATCATTTCGACTTGTTTTAAAGAATTTATGTAATATAAGTTATATGACGCGTTTAAAAAAAGGTGTATGACACGAGTACAAGAACATATACTCATATCGACCGATTAACTGGAGCTGGCATATTTGATATATGTTCAAAGGTTGGATCAAAAATATTTAGTGAGTCTGTAAAAACAGCAGATAAAAAGGCATTAGAAACTGCTGGCAAACAAATCATAGAGAGTGGTTCTAAGAAACTTGGAGATGAAATTGGTAAAATGGCTGCTGATCAATTAGTTTCAGCTGCAAAAGCAGTCATAAAACCTAAACCAAAAGGTGAAATAATATATTTTAAAAGAACTCACAAAGGCTGATAGCCATAAAGAAGATGTAGCTGAAGAGGATGTAAATCCAGGAATTAATAGATTACTTTACGGAAGGGGAATCAGAAGTACAAATGATCATACAAGAATTAAACAATTAATTAATAAAAAATAATCTAATTAATAGTATATATAGATGTTTCGAAGTGAAAAATATAATACCCGATACGAATATGTACCTATTCAGTTAGATACTCCTTTAGTAATACCTGGAAATGCTACTAGACAAATGAACAGCGTTTACCAATTTACAATAAATGATAGAAGTTCTCACTTTGATTGGTATAATCTATATTTTGAGATCAGTTTTCGAGTAAACAAGCTTGCTGATGGAGCCGCTTTCATAGAGGCTGACAGAATAGCTTTAATTAATGATGCTGCTTCATTAATCAATCAAATTCAAGTAAAGCAAAATGGAAAAATAGTTTACGATGGAAATAATCTTCACAGATTTGTTAATGTTAAAAGCTTGCTTGAAATTTCTGACGATTACGCAGATTCAACCGGAACAAACGAATACTTTTATTTGGATAATACGGCTGCTGCAGAATCTCCAGATGATCAAGCTGGTTATAACATAGGGTTTACCCTTCGTCATAGTTGAATTACAGCTATAAAGAAGTTGACTCTATTAAACAAATTCAAATTAGCTTGCAACTGACAGATGATGTTTTAATTTTCAAATCAAGTGGTGATGATGGCAGAGTAGTTATTAATAAAGCTGCCCTATTAAAGTAATATAGCAACAACAACAGGACAGAGGATTTCTCGGACTGCTTGCATCACTAGGAATTCCATTGAATGGACCTCTTAATAGTGGCTTAACTGGAAAAGGTTTACACGTAGTTAGAAAAGGGAAAGGACTAAGAGTTGATCGTGAAAATGGTTTACAAGTAAACTCGCAAATTAAGCCATATAGAAGTATTCTATTTATAAAAAAAAACTAAAAAAAAAAAACTAATTGTTTAACTCAGATATAATAAAATTGGTTAAGCAGCTAGGTATACAGAAATTCAGTCGGTTGTATAGCAAAAACAAATTACGGATAAAACAAAATAAACAAAAGTCTGGTATTATTAATCTTGATGATCATACTGGACCTGGTACACACTGGACTTGAGCAAAATATTATGTTATTGAAATGATAAACCGGATTGATGAGTAGTATATACACTGGGGGTATCTTGATAGTTTTCCCGAACGGGTTTACTTACGCAATTAAGAATATGTTTTGAGGATTTTGGCAACAAGCATATCATCGTTTTTGGCAGATAAACGAGGGTGTGCTTGTTGCTCAAAGCCATGGCTAACACATTTGTAATTGCTTGGGTTTGAAGCCCCGCGAGAGGAAACAAACTGCGCTTATACCAACAGTATATATACTACTGCTGCACTTACAATTTGAAGGCTGTTGATGAACCAGTGCCCTTGTGGCAAATGTAGTATCACACCCGTTTCTTTATTAACGCAATACATGTATCAATCACATGCCAATCACGTGCTTGCCATTGCTGCACATATTCTAATATGTACCGTGCTTACAATGATATCATTGGGAGTGAAGAGAGCAAAGCATGCGTCCCATTGAGCATGAAACACGAAACAGAAAGTTAACAAGTGTAATAGTGTTCACTTACACTTACGTCATTTGTCATCTCTCTGTGTGAGGGGATCTTCACTCAATATAGACAGTACATGGTTCTTTTTGCTTGATCAACTCAATCAAATTGGTAAACCGTTAATATTCATGACCCGTAAACGCCCGTATGAACCTGCAGAGTTTGAGATGAGGGAGGCCCCGGGTTCACTCATCCATGGTGCCACTGAGTTTCGTCGGTGTGTTTTTGGGCAAGACATTTTACCTTTCCTCGTCCGTCGGATGGGGACGTAAACCGGGCGGTCCCGGTCTATCCTCCGAGCACGTTAAAGAACAATAGGATTCTATTCGATAATAAGACTAGGGCACGGTTCCTGGATTCCTATGTATCCTTCCCCTCTCTCTGGGGCGGTCTAAATAACATATACTGTGTTGATGAGCCATTACACAACATTCATTTCCAATTAATGTATGTGGCGCCATATTCGAATACATATGCCGCAATCTATAATAAACATTTGATTGCATTCTCATATGATATGATATATAAAATGAGACACATAAGATTCCCATATAAATCCTACCATGAGATATTTATGTAAAAATAGTTTCATATTATTTTCATATGAGTATAATTTCATATAAAGCCTCATTTTTTAAAACACACACATTTTCATATGATTCTCATGAACAAAATATTTTTCAACATTCATATGATTCTCATATGATATTTATAGGATTTTTATATGACACGTTTTGTATTAGAATCAGGTACTGCTCCTATGATATAAGCAACATATAAAAGGTATTATAGGACATAAAAATTATATGTGGCAAAATTGGTCGTGCATGTATTTTCAGATTTGATGATTGTGTAAATGTTTTGCTATGCATGATGAATCTTCTCCCACCTTAACGAATGACATCACAAGATTGATGACTCATAGGTATTGTTTGTCCACATGTATGTGTATACAATTGATGAGTATGAGTAAAGTTTGATACATAAGCCTGATAATGAAATGACGTCTCACAGATATGTACCACACGTGTGTCCCTTTACGTCTCGACAGCATATTACCAGCATCCACACGTGTTTTTTTATATGCGAGTGTGTTTTTTTTATGAACAATTAGCATACATGCGGCACTTAAACGGTGTCTCACTTGTATGTTTCTGCATATGAGTGTTTAGACTGGATGAGTGTTTGAATCTCTTATCACACACCTGACACTTAAATGGCTGCTCACAAGTATATTTACGCTGAGTTGTGATGATCCTGTGACTTTCCTATTCCACACCTGACACTTAAATGGCTTCTCACCAATATGGATGTTCATGTGTGTTCCATGCGTTGACGATTCGGCGAATCTCCCACTCCTGACAATGACTGATCACTCGTATGTATCCGCATGTGTCTGCTGAGGTGTGATGATCGTGCGTATCTCTTTTCACACACCTGACACTTTAAATGTTTCTCAACTGTATGTATTCGCATGTGTCTGCTGAGTGTGCGAAAAGCTTATCACACACTTAACACTGATATGCCTTTTCTCCTGTGTGTATGCGCATGTGTGCATTAAGCGATGATGATTGAGTGAATCTTTTATCACACACCTGACACTTAAATGGCGTCTCACCTGTATGTATCCGCATGTGTGTTTTGAGATGTGAGGATGTTGCGAATCTGTTCTCACACACCTGACACTTAAATGGCTTCTCACCTGTATGTACCCGCATGTGTACGCTGAGATTTGATGATTGTGTGAATCTCGTGTCACAAACTTGACACTTAAATGGCTTCTCACTTTTATGTTTTCGCATGTGTTTGCCGAGAGTTGAGAATGCTGCGAATCTGCCCTCACACACCTCACACTTAAATGGCTTCTCACCTGTATGTACCCGCATGTGTACGCTGAGACTAGATGATTGTGTGAATCTCGTGTCACAAACTTGACACTTAAATGGCTTCTCACCTGTATGTACCCGCATGTGTCGGCTGAGATTTGATGAATGTGTGAATCTCGTGTCACAAACTTGACACTTAAATGGCTTCTCACCTGTATGTACCCGCATGTGTTCGCTGAGAATTAATGAGAGTGTGAATCTCGTGTCACAAACTTGACACTTAAATGGCTTCTCACCTGTATGTATTAGCTTATGTGTCCTGAGGCTTGATGATTGGATGAATCTCTCATCACACACCTGACACTTAAATGGCGTCTCACCTGTATGTATACGCATGTGTGTTTTGAGATGTGAGGATGTTGCGAATCTAATCTCACACACCTGACACGTAAATGGCTTCTCACCTGTGTGTACCCGCATGTGTACGCTGAGAGTTGATGAGTGTGTGAATCTCGTGTCACACACCTGACACTTAAATGGCTTCTCACCTGTATGTATCCGCATGTGTCGGCTGAGATTTGATGAGCGTGTGAATCTCGTGTCACACACGTGACACTTAAATGGCTTTTCACCCGTATGTATTAGCTTATGTGTCCTCAGGCTTGATGACTGTGTGAATCTCTTATCACACACCTGGCACTTAAATGGTTTCTCACCACTATGTAGCTCCATCAGTAAGTTTAATCGTATAGCTCTATAAAACTGACACTTAAATGTACTCTCACCAGTAGCTAAATGGCATGTGTTTATACTCAATTACCAATAATTGTATGTTATCGATGGTTTATCGCACACTTGACATTGAATCTGCGTCCTGCCAGCATGTGTCACTCATGTGTGAGTTTAGACTTTAGTGAATGTCTATATACGTAAAAACATCACTTTACATTCTGGACAAAGTGATCTGTCTCATTCGGATGCATATTCACACGTGAGTTTATCAAATTGACGGAGTACTAAATGCAAGTTATATTGTATATCTGGTATACCGTATAGGAAGCTTTAGTCTAACCCAATCGAAAGATGCTCTAATTATTTCTATTTAATAATAGTGTGAATAGTCACCGTATACACTTGAATCCCAAAATACAAGACTAAGTTTATATACACCAAACTTATCTCTCAATCTAAGATGATTCAAACATAAAGTCTCGTGTTTGATAAGAGTGTTCTATGCAACCTCAGGACATTTATATGTGTCTGTCCAACACAGATTCACCGCACGTTTTCAACCTATGAAGTCTGTTTTACATGCCTCTAATGCACGGTTTAACATAGTCCGTTTTAGTATTATTTACATACACGGTGCTCTATACACTTGTTCTGAATGGCCGTTTTAATAATCTGCAAAAGAAAAAACATGTATATAATGGTTTTGATGTTGAATCGATTACAACATGTTGTACAAATTACGGTCTCAGTGGAATATCTGTTGTTCAATGTTTACTGCAGCGATAATAAGGTCATTTATTTCTGCATTAGAAAGCTTCTAGACTTTATTCCAAGTTTATCCTTTTTTACCACGTTTACATCACATTTTTTTAATATTTACTCCAATAATAGCGCTTGTACATATTCAAGTCTGAATCTATTTTTAGAAAGTCTTGTAATGCTTAACTCCGCCCACGAATGACGCCATCTTGAAATTCGGACAAACAATCGCAGAAGTCGTAGCATAACGAACGATGGATTGACCTACTTTACAGTTTTCATATACTTGATTGTGCTATATATATATACTCAACATGGTCACAACAAAACATTCTGCTGGGGAGAGTGCAAAAGTGATTCAAGAACGGGGGAAATGCGAGAAATCTATTTCATTGGGTCCGGGAATGTTTTTCCAAAGCCAGACAAAGAACGAGAAAAGTGTCTCCGATGGGTAGAAAGATGTGGCCGGAAATATTTCACGTTAGGCAACGTTAAAAGGGATACCTACATATGTTCCCTTCATTTTTGTTGGTGGAAATGGTCCTACGGAAGAAAATCCGGACCCGATTAAAAGTGGGAAGCAGGTAATTTGACTTTTGTTTACAGTGCTTTATAAACCGAAAGTAGTAACGCGTATAAATTCGGATGTAGTAGTACCCGGATTAAATACATCGTAGATGATCACTATTTAAAACATGCCAAACGAACAGAGTGTCGTGTCTCTACAGAAAAGGTGTGTTATCTCAATATATGCAAGCTAAATGAAAGTAAATTGTTTTTACTATATTTACATGTGTGAAATTAAAAGTACGAGTATATTTGGGTTTGCTGTTTGTATTTTTAGCTGCTATACCGCCCGTGGTCGTTGGAAACTCTGGTTAATTTTGTATTTAATGTTTGTATAAACTGACTGTAAATGAATAATGTTGTATCTTGTTAATTCTCGCATACAGACACGAGTTATCCAGGTGTTGATATTAGGGCAACTACTGTTTATACCATACTAGCTTGTGCTTATTGTACAAACCTGCTTTATATTTTATTACTACTATTCTTAATGACATACTGCTTCTATCATTTGTCTATGCAGTATATCAGAAGTAATATCAGCAATGTTTTGAATTAAGTTTTAAATTGTATTGCAGGTTACCAGGAAAAGACGAGCACCTGTAGGAGGCCACCGCTTTACACCGCAGGAAGAGGCAGCGACCAAAGATATTGCTAAACACAGAATTCATGTTGAACGCTCAATTGAAAGAATGAAAATATTCAAACTTCTTCAACAAATAATTCCTCAGAAGCTCCAGCCTGTCTTTTCGAAATTTGTTTTTGTGATAGGTTGTCTAGTGAACTTTCAAACGCCTCTTGTCAAGTGAATTGTATTTAAATAAAACATGTCGGTATATGATAAAAATGTAGAGCAGCCACTAAGTATGTTTCTATCGATCAGTTCGTGAACAAACATATTTGAAAAGGATTAAAAGGCTTTAATCCTATTCAAATATGTTTTTCACAAACTGATCGATAGAAACTTACTTAGTGGCTGCTTCTGTCGATCAGTTCGTTTTTCACAAACTGATCGACAGAGACAAACTTAGTGTCTGCTCTACATTGTTCAACGTGACATTGATAAGTGTTGTAAATGAGTAAGTTTTCTTAATAAATAATGTTATTAAAAAAGATTCATGCAAGAAAATTAGACTTGCTTTTTTGGTATACTGTTTTGTTTCACTTATTCTTGGACAGTTTAAAGGAACACATGGCAATCTTGATTTTTTTAAAAACTCGTGGCACCTCGTATTAATTATAATATAAAGTATAAAGCAAATTGTTTTTGCATTTTACTAACTGTTGATTACATTCACCAATAATATATTCCTATGGAAGTATAACAAGGAAAAGTTGAAAAAATAAAATTGCATTTTAGTATAAATGCAAACAGATTTATCGAGTCAAAATAATACTGAATTAATAATCGAGCGGCTAATTTTAACGGCTAATTATAACATGTTTAGCCCCGTGTGGTTCCCGGGAGCCCCGTTTGGTCACGGGGCAAAAAATAGGGCCACTGCAGATCCCTTTTTTATTTCGATGTACATGGAGGATGAGCCTGGCATGTTCATGCCTGTTAGGCGCCATATAACCTTTCATGTGTTGGTGCGCCTTAAAACACAATTCAATTAACATGTTTAATGCTTGAAATACAAGACTTCAAGATTTCCATGTGTCCTTTTAAATATCGTAAACAAATCATTTTTGATTGATTTGATTCTATTTGAACTGCCTACAACACATTTCAGGTCATACATATATCTCTCGCTCCCATAATGGAGGAATAATGGTAGTTAGCTGGTTCTTAAACTTGTCCAAGCTTTCGTTGATAAATATAATCGGACAAAGTTTGATAAAGATCAATGCAAAATGAAAGTACTCGAGTGTTAATAACAAAAGTTAACGGACGGACAACATGCTATTCCCTAAGCTCTCCCGGCTTTTGGTCAGTAGAGCTGAAAAGGAAGAAAAGACAGCAAAACCGTTAACGTGTTGTGTGACTTGCTTACGACTGTCTTCCCTGACCGATAACTGAACTTGCATCTCGGCCAAACATTTTTCAATTGAAATCAATATAAACACAAGTACTACTCAACAACCAGTTAAAAGTTACATTTTTTTTTTATTTGTTGTCAGTAAAAGCATATAAGATATACATATTAACAAAAACATATCATAACAAATTCAACAATAGACAAGTTACCAATATACAGCAAGGGAAAAATGGATTTAAAACAACTTGATCAAGAGTAGTTTTAAGTGACACAGTAAAAAGTTAAATGTTTTTGCATATATATATATATAATTATTACTATTCTTCAATTAATTATAGAAAATTAAAAACACAAACTGAATTGTATATATGCAAGGCTGGTCTATGTCAAAATGATACTGGATTAATAAATTGATACACCAATTTTGGTACTTCATAGAAATTCAAGATTGCCATGTGTCCCTTTAAGATCGAAAAATCATGGTATGGCGCATCAGTGATCAATTTAAAAGATATGAACATTTAATGCTAGTTTAAACATAAATCTAGATGCATCAATTTTGAAAAAGGATTGGGATAAATGTCATCATTTAAAGTTGCTTCCGAAATTAAAAAAGTCATATAGCTCCAAGGAATAAACATTTGATGTACTCATTTTAACGCTAAAAAACAAAAGATAAAATAGTTTAAAATTTGATTTTATGGCATCGAGTTATTTTAATTTCACTCCGTTTAACGCTATAACAAAAAGTTTTATTTGCTTTACATACATACGATATACAGGCACTTTCTTCTAAAACCCAGAACCGGCTATCTACAGCTAATATCAGCCTAATATTGTAGGATAAAGATACATACTGCATTATGTATTGCTAAAATTTGTACAATCGTACAAAACATTCACTCGATACGATGCCATAACCTTGGCTTTGACGAAATAATGACCTTGCTTCGCACAGTCTTGCATTTTTTGGACATGTCCACTTTCGAAGAATGTCAGTCCCTTTTTTCATGGCTTAGCAGTATGAAGATCTCCAATGTCCTCATCTTCATCCTCGCTCTCGTTCAATATCAAACTTTTATTGATAAATTGCACCGACTCTATTATGTGGTTATGTATGTGCCCCTTGTTGAAATGTTTGGGCATTTTTGCTGCATGGCCAGGAAATTTTCTCCAACCGCTATATGGCAGTAATGGAACATTCGATGATGATGGTGCTGTCAGTTTAACGGATTCGTTTTTCAAACTATACCACTTTCCGCCATCAACACTTATGGATAAGCTTTTGTCTTCCCCTGCAGCTATGCAGCTATGTACCCTGAAAATATATTGAAAAATAAACAAATAAATAAGTGAGTGTATCTGCTAAGAAAAAATAAATACTGTTGTAAAGATCAAACATTTAGACAATCACATGTTTACCCAAGCCAAAAGTATACGTCAATTTAAAACCAGCGTTACGTTTTCCCCATTTACATATTTATACATGGGTGGGTGGGGTAACATTTATTTTTACATTCGTCTTTAACTCGTTTCGTGCTTTAAAATTATTGGAGGCGGGTATATATTGTCATAATCGTAAGAATTAAGATTGGTTTACATCATTTATAATCACAATATATAATCTTGGTTCGTATAAACACAATATCAATCGATTTAAAAAGCATTATGACTGTTGTCAAGAGCCGAAGAAAGTTGTTTACAACAGACTTGTTTTCCTCACCTTTTCAGCATCTTAGTTCTGTCGCCTGTTTTAGGAAGTCCTCGGCATTCTAGCCATCTCAATAACTGTGTATTCGAATGTTTTTCAACCTATTCATACTAAATTTAGCCCCAGGTATATCTTTTTCTTCGAGAGTGACAACTATATAAACGCATCGCTAGCTGCCATTGTTTTCTGTTTGTCCGAAATATCGATCACGTGATAGACTGTACTATTTTTAGCATATGACCGCATAGTCTGTGACGTTGCAGAAGAGGGATATCGTACAAGCGCTATATCAATCAGTTTCCTTGTTTTACCTAGAACACTCCACGTCAATGTTCATGGGTGGAAAGGCACATATCTAGGTCAGTCGACCAGCGAAGATCTGTGTATTCAATAGCATTTCCTCTTATAATAGGGCTAGAATACCTAATAGTATATTTAATATGATTAATAGAACTGTATATAGATCTAATAGTTGCAGATTTTAAAGTAACAAGAAACATTTCCGTAAATAAATGTTAAATAAAAGAAAAAATCTATGAACGTTAAAAGGGAACCGAACACGATCCGCGAACACACCTTTTACATATTATATCCTGTGGAGTAGCTAGTGCTGACAAAAAATGTATATTTCTTATAATTTTCTTACCACAACACTTGTGTTCTGAACAAGTATAGTAAATGGAGTCATACTAAGTAGGGGAAGTAACAAAACTTGTTTTGGAGCGTTTATAATAATGTCTATATTAGCCTAATAGCGGTAGTTACGCACAACGTTTTTAAAACATTGTGGACACTGTATTATACGTTAGTCTATACGTTAATGTTGACTTTTTTGTTGGTGTTATAATGAAATGTTTAATAAACAAAATAAAATACTAAACATTAAAAAGTTTAATCCTTTCTAAAACAGCTTGGCCTTACACAAGGACAACTATTTACTGACACAAGGAAACATATTTAAATTGCTTAAAATTTTCTACAGAGTATATTATGTAACAGCCGTGTTTACGTTCATATATCTTAATACAGATGCAACTAAATAACTAAAGCAGGATTAACTTACAAATTATTATCGAAACATATAGTCTCTTTAGTAAAATGTAAATACTTTCCCCTGAAATAAACATCAAAGTATGAATGGCGGTTCATGTCATAAGTCCCAAAAGTAACGCGTTAGAAAAAGTAACGCGTTACCCCTAAATTTATAATGCGTTACTCCCGATATTCTAAGGTGGTAGAAATTAGAATTTCCCTATATATTCAACAGAAAAGTAATGATAATTCAACATTTTATAACACGTTAGACATAAAAAAGTAAAGCATTAGTTTGTACATGTTTAATCAATCAATAACGCGTTACTTGTTAATCATTGTTTGCATTTTAGGAGTAACGCGTTAGATATATAACTGTAATGCGTTAGAGAAGCAGTAAATAACGTGTTACTTGTCAAATCCGAAAACCAATGAAAATCAATTTTACAAACACTGAAGGTCATATACCACTATTGCATTTTACATACGGTTACATTATAGCCTTTTGGCCCTAAAACACATTTTACATACCCAAGGGAACCTTTTAGGCTACTTTATTTTCAAGAACTATCCTAGACACACTTAAAAAAGTGAAAATAATTGGGGTTTTTGTAATGCTTTCACCTACTTTCGGTTTGATGAAGGTGCTGACCGTCGGGCTCGCAGCAAATAAATGTGAATTTTTGACAATTTACTATACCTGCAATTTTCTCAATAAAATAGCCCAGATGCAAGAACAAATACATTTTTTTTTTTTTTTATCACCTAAACATATTATTTTGACATTTTATGTACATCAGTTATGATTAAGGCAATTCTACCCAATCACAAAATAGCTCTTTCGAAAAAGATATACCCTAATACACCCTATACTTTTTTCAGCCAATCAGTAGCGCCAAAACAATAGTGGTATATGACCTAAATAGACATTCAAAACTACCTGAAGTTTGTTTTTTCTGGCTAAATTGTTCCATACATTCATTCTGAGGAAAATGGTGTCTTTTGTTTTTAGAAAAAAATACTTCTTTACAAAATATGAGAGCTTTAAAGGGCCTCGGCTGATGTCAAATTCATGCGATTTTTGCGCGTAAATCCAGAATCTTCAAAATGCCATATCTCGACAACCGTTCCAATCTTTTGTTTCAAATAAAGTGATTTTGAATTGATTTCATCAATAGCATGTGATTTTCAACAAGTTGAAGCTCTCTTGAAAATCATTTCTACTGAAAAATGATATTTGTGATTTTCAGGGCTCAAAATAGCAGATTTTACCATAAAAATGCCACGGTTTTTGTATATATTCAAAATCTGCCTTCAAATGGATTAATTAACATTATGCAGCAGTTTCTATATGTGATACCATCAAGAAAATGCAACTTTTCACTTTAAAAATGTCAAAAAAAAATTCTGAGAATATCCTCCCCAACTCCATTTTTAATGCCATGGCATGTTTTACAATATGCTCATTACACAAGATTGCATGTAACTGTACAATTTAATGTATTTTTTTATCAGATATTGTTTGTGCCACCTTTACATGTCATTTTCATACAACCATGAAGCCAAAAAGCACTGTTGACAGTACAGATACATGACAATTCATTAAAATTAAGGGGGTGGGGCAGAAAAAAAACTTTAAAAAAAAATGGAAAATGTCATATTTTTTGCCAACTAAATTATTTAATTTGTAAAATGTATTAAACCGCATAAAATATTTGCATATCAACACTAACCGTAAAGACGCGATGAACTCAGAGTCAGAGTTTACCTCAACATCTTTTTCAAAACAGACATAAGTGCCTTTTCGACATCTTAGCAGACAGACGCAGCTTGTTGCTTTCTGACATTTTTGCCAAACAATGTATGCAAAGCCCTCAGAAATTAATAAAACTTACTAGATATACCTTTAATTGTATCAAATAGGTGCATTACAGGCCAATTGTGTATACCAGGTGTCAGGTATGGCTAAATTTGTGTCCACAACCCTAATAAAAAAATTTAAATTACCTATATTGCATCATACAACTTTCAAATATTTAAAAATCATTAAAAAAGTTACAAGAAAAGTCAAAATACAACATAATTCAATATTTCTCACACTTTCAAATCATTGTGTTAGAAAGAAAGTATGTCTACTTTCAATTTTACCCCATGCATAATCTAGCTTTAAATAGACATTCAAAACTACCTGAAGTTTGTTTTTTTCTGGCTAAATTGTTCCATACATTCATTCTGAGGAAAATGGTGTCTTTTGTTTTTAGAAAAAAATACTTCTTTACAAAATATGAGAGCTTTAAAGGGCCTCGGCTGATGTCAAATTCATGCGATTGTTTGCGCGTAAATCCAGAATCTTCAAATGCCATATCTCGACAACCGTTCCAATCTTTTGTTTCAAATAAAGTGATTTTGAATTGATTTCATCAATAGCATGTGATTTTCAACAAGTTGTAAGCTCTCTTGAAAATCATTTCTACTGAAAAATGATATTTGTGATTTTCAGGGCCTCAAAATCGCAGATTTTACCATAAAATGCCACAGTTTTTGTATATATTCAAAATCTGCCTTCAAATGATTAATTAACATTAGGCAGCAGTTTCTATATGTGATACCATCAAGAAAATGCAACTTTTCACTTTAAAAATGTCAAAAAAAAATTCTAAGAATATCCTCCCCATCTCCATTTTTAATGCCATGCCATGTTTTACAATATGCTCATTACACAAGATTGCATGTAACTGTACAATTTAATGTATTTTTTTATCAGATATTGTTTGTGCCCACCTTTACATGTCATTTTCATAGAACCATGAAGCCAAAAAGCACTGTTGACAGTACAGATCCATGACAATTCATTAAAATTAAGGGGGTGGGGCAGAAAAAAATTGGAAAATATCATATTTTTTGCCAACTAAATTATTTAATTTGTAAAATGTATTAAACCGCATAAAATATTTGCATATCAAGCACTAACCGTAAAGACGCGATGAACCTCAGAGTCAGAGTTTACCTCAACATCTTTTTCAAAACAGACATAAGTGCCTTTTCGACATCTTAGCAGACAGACGCAGCTTGTTGCTTTTCTGACATTTTTGCCAAACAATGTATGCAAAGCCCTCAGAAATTAATAAAACTTACTAGATATACCTTTAATTGTATCAAATAGGTGCATTACAGGCCAATTGTGTATACCAGGTGTCAGGTATGGCTAAATTTGTGTCCACAACCCTAATAAAATAATTTAAATTACCTATATTGCATCATACAACTTTCAAATATTTAAAAATCATTAAAAAAGTTACAAGAAAAGTCAAAATACAACATAATTCAACATTTCTCACACTTTCAAATCATTGTGTTAGAAAGAAAGTATGTCTACTTTCACTTTTACCCCATGCAGAATCTAGCTTTAGGTCATATACCACTATTGCATTTTACATAGGGTTACATTATAGCCTTTTGGCCCTAGAAACACATTTTACATACCCAAGGGAACCTTTTAGGCTACTTTATTTTCAAGAACTATCCTAGACACACTTAAAAAGTGAAAATAATTGGGGGTTTTGTAAAGCTTTCACCTACTTTCGGTTTGATGAAGGTGCTGACCGTCGGGCTCGCAGCAAATAAATGTGAATTTTTGACAATTTACTATACCTGCAATTTTCTCAATAAAATAGCCCAGATGCAAGAACAAATACAGTTGTTGTTATTTTTATCACCTAAACATATTATTTTGACATTTTATGTACATCAGTTATGATTAAGGCAATTCTACCCAATCACAAAATAGCTCTTTCGAAAAAGATATACCCTAATACACCCTATACTTTTTCAGCCAATCAGTAGCGCCAAAACAATAGTGGTATATGACCTAAATAGACATTCAAAACTACCTGAAGTTTGTTTTTTCTGGCTAAATTGTTCCATACATTCATTCTGAGGAAAATGGTGTCTTTTGTTTTTAGATAAAAAATACTTCTTTACAAATATGAGAGCTTTAAAGGGCCTCGGCTGATGTCAAATTCATGCAATTTTTGCGCGTAAATCCAGAATCTTCAAAATGCCATATCTCGACAACCGTTCCAATATTTTGTTTCAAATAAAGTGATTTTGAATTGATTTCATCAATAGCATGTGATTTTCAACAAGTTGAAGCTCTCTTGAAAATCATTTCTACTGAAAAATGATATTTGTGATTTTCAGGGCTCAAAATAGCAGATTTTACCATAAAAATGCCACGGTTTTTGTATATATTCAAAATCTGCCTTCAAATGGATTAATTAACATTAGGCAGCAGTTTCTATATGTGATACCATCAAGAAAATGCAACTTTTCACTTTAAAAATGTCAAAAACAAATTCTGAGAATATCCTCCCCAACTCCATTTTAATGCCATGCCATGTTTTACAATATGCTCATTACACAAGATTGCATGTAACTGTACAATTTAATGTATTTTTTTATCAGATATTGTTTGTGCCACCTTTACATGTCATTTTCATACAACCATGAAGCCAAAAAGCACTGTTGACAGTACAGATCCATGACAATTCATTAAAATTAAGGGGGTGGGGCAGAAAAAAACTTCAAAAAAAAATGGAAAATGTCATATTTTTTGCCAACTAAATTATTTAATTAGTAAAATGTATTAAACCGCATAAAATATTTGCATATCAACACTAACCGTAAAGACGCGATGAACTCAGAGTCAGAGTTTACCTCAACATCTTTTTCAAAACAGACATAAGTGCCTTTTCGACATCTTAGCAGACAGACGCAGCTTGTTGCTTTCTGACATTTTTGCCAAACAATGTATGCAAAGCCCTCAGAAATTAATAAAACTTACTAGATATACCTTTAATTGTATCAAAATAGGTGCATTACAGGCAAATTGTGTATACCAGGTGTCAGGTATGGCTAAATATGTGTCCACAACCCTAATAAAATAATTTAAATTACCTACATTGCATCATACAACTTTCAAATATTTAAAAATCATTAAAAAAGTTACAAGAAAAGTCAAAATACAACATAATTCAACATTTCTCACACTTTCAAATCATTGTGTTAGAAAGAAAGTATGTCTACTTTCACTTTTACCCCATGCAGAATCTAGCTTTAGGTCATATACCACTATTGCATTTTACCTAGGGTTACATTATAGCCTTTTGGCCCTAAAACACATTTTACATACCCAAGGGAACCTTTTAGGCTACTTTATTTTCAAGAACTATCCTAGACACACTTAAAAAAGTGAAAATAATTGGGGGTTTTGTAAAGCTTTCACCTACTTTCGGTTTGATGAAGGTGCTGACCGTCGGGCTCGCAGCAAATAAATGTGAATTTTTGACAATTTACTATACCTGCAATTTTCTCAATAAAATAGCCCAGATGCAAGAACAAATACAGTTTTATTTTTTTTTATCACCTTAACATATTATTTTGACATTTTATGTACATCAGTTATGATTAAGGCAATTCTACCCAATCACAAAATAGCTCTTTCGAAAAAGATATACCCTAATCAGTAGCGCCAAAACAATAGTGGTATATGACCTAAATAGACATTCAAAACCTACCTGAAGTTTGTTTTTTCTGGCTAAATTGTTCCATACATTCATTCTGAGGAAAATGGTGTCTTTTGTTTTTAGAAAAAAATATTTCTTTACAAAATATGAGAGCTTTAAAGGGCCTCGGCTGATGTCAAATTCATGCGATTTTTGCGCGTAAATCCAGAATCTTCAAAATGCCATATCTCGACAACCGTTCCAATCTTTTGTTTCAAATAAAGTGATTTTGAATTGATTTCATCAATAGCATGTGATTTTCAACAAGTTGAAGCTCTCTTGAAAATCATTTCTACTGAAAAATGATATTTGTGATTTTTAGGGCTCAAAATAGCAGATTTTACCATAAAAATGCCACGGTTTTTGTATATATTCAAAATCTGCCTTCAAATGGATTAATTAACATTAGGCAGCAGTTTCTATATGTGATACCATCAAGAAAATGCAACTTTTCACTTTAAAAATGTCAAAAAAAAAGTCTGAGAATATCCTCCCCCAACTCCATTTTTAATGCCATGCCATGTTTTACAATATGCTCATTACACAAGATTGCATGTAACTGTACAATTTAATGTATTTTTTTATCAGATATTGTTTGTGCCACCTTTACATGTCATTTTCATAGAACCATGAAGCCAAAAAGCACTGTTGACAGTACAGATCCATGACAATTCATTAAAATTAAGGGGGTGGGGCAGAAAAAAACTTTAAAAAAAAATGGAAAATGTCATATTTTTTGCCAACT
Source organism: Cyrtodaria siliqua (assembly GCA_037043455.1). Classification (NCBI taxonomy): domain Eukaryota; kingdom Metazoa; phylum Mollusca; class Bivalvia; order Adapedonta; family Hiatellidae; genus Cyrtodaria; species Cyrtodaria siliqua. The sequence goes on from JAWPHD010007220.1 coordinate 89,806, forward strand.
AAATTATTTAATTTGTAAAATGTATTTAACCGCATAAAATATTTGCATATCAACACTAACCGTAAAGACGCGATGAACTCAGAGTCAGAGTTTACCTCAACATCTTTTTCAAAACAGACATAAGTGCCTTTTCGACATCTTAGCAGACAGACGCAGCTTGTTGCTTTCTGACATTTTTGCCAAACAATGTATGCAAAGCCCTCAGAAATTAATAAAACTTACTAGATATACCTTTAATTGTATCAAATAGGTGCATTACAGGCCAATTGTGTATACCAGGTGTCAGGTATGGCTAAATTTGTGTCCACAACCCTAATAAAATAATTTAAATTACCTATATTGCATCATACAACTTTCAAATATTTAAAAATCATTAAAAAAGTTACAAGAAAAGTCAAAATACAACATAATTCAACATTTCTCACACTTTCAAATCATTGTGTTAGAAAGAAAGTATGTCTACTTTCACTTTTACCCCATGCAGAATCTAGCTTTAGGTCATATACCACTATTGCATTTTACATAGGGTTACATTATAGCCTTTTGGCCCTAAAACACATTTTACATACCCAAGGGAACCTTTTAGGCTACTTTATTTTCAAGAACTATCCTAGACACACTTAAAAAAGTGAAAATAATTGGGGGTTTTGTAATGCTTTCACCTACTTTCGGTTTGATGAAGGTGCTGACCGTCGGGCTCGCAGCAAATAAATGTGGATTTTTGACAATTTACTATACCTGCAATTTTCTCAATAAAATAGCCCAGATGCAAGAACAAATACAGTTTGTTTGTTTTTTATCACCTAAACATATTATTTTGACATTTTATGTACATCAGTTATGATTAAGGCAATTCTACCCAATCACAAAATAGCTCTTTCGAAAAAGATATACCCTAATACACCCTATACTTTTTTCAGCCAATCAGTAGCGCTAAAACAATAGTGGTATATGACCTAAATAGACATTCAAAACTACCTGAAGTTTGTTTTTTCTGGCTAAATTGTTCCATACATTCATTCTGAGGAAAATGGTGTCTTTTGTTTTTAGAAAAAAATACTTCTTTACAAAATATGAGAGCTTTAAAGGGCCTCGGCTGATGTCAAATTCATGCGATTTTTGCGCGTAAATCCAGAATCTTCAAAATGCCATCTCGACAACCGTTCCAATCTTTTGTTTCAAATAAAGTGATTTTGAATTGATTTCATCAATAGCATGTGATTTTCAACAAGTTGAAGCTCTCTTGAAAATCATTTCTACTGAAAAATGATATTTGTGATTTTCAGGGCTCAAAATAGCAGATTTTACCATAAAAATGCCACGGTTTTTGTATATATTCAAAATCTGCCTTCAAATGGATTAATTAACAGTAGGCAGCAGTTTCTATATGTGATACCATCAAGAAAATGCAACTTTTCACTTTAAAAATGTCAAAAAAAAAGTCTGAGAATATCCTCCCCAACTCCATTTTTAATGCCATGCCATGTTTTACAATATGCTCATTACACAAGATTGCATGTAACTGTACAATTTAATGTATTTTTTTATCAGATATTGTTTGTGCCACCTTTACATGTCATTTTCATAGAACCATGAAGCCAAAAAGCACTGTTGACAGTACAGATCCATGACAATTCATTAAAATTAAGGGGGTGGGGCAGAAAAAAACTTTAAAAAAAAATGGAAAATGTCATATTTTTTGCCAACTAAATTATTTAATTTGTAAAATGTATTAAACCGCATAAAATATTTGCATATCAACACTAACCGTAAAGACGCGATGAACTCAGAGTCAGAGTTTACCTCAACATCTTTTTCAAAACAGACATAAGTGCCTTTTCGACATCTTAGCAGACAGACGCAGCTTGTTGCTTTCTGACATTTTTGCCAAACAATGTATGCAAAGCCCTCAGAAATTAATAAAACTTACTAGATATACCTTTAATTGTATCAAATAGGTGCATTACAGGCCAATTGTGTATACCAGGTGTCAGGTATGGCTAAATTTGTGTCCACAACCCTAATAAAATAATTTAAATTACCTATATTGCATCATACAACTTTCAAATATTTAAAAATCATTAAAAAAGTTACAAGAAAAGTCAAAATACAACATAATTCAACATTTCTCACACTTTCAAATCATTGTGTTAGAAAGAAAGTATGTCTACTTTCACTTTTACCCCATGCAGAATCTAGCTTTAGGTCATATACCACTATTGCATTTTACATAGGGTTACATTATAGCCTTTTGGCCCTAAAACACATTTTACATACCCAAGGGAACCTTTTAGGCTACTTTATTTTCAAGAACTATCCTAGACACACTTAAAAATAATTGGGGGTTTTGTAATGCTTTCGCCTACTTTCGGTTTGATGAAGGTGCTGACCGTCGGGCTCGCAGCAAATAAATGTGAATTTTTGACAATTTACTATACCTGCAATTTTCTCAATAAAATAGCCCAGATGCAAGAACAAATACAGTTTTGTTTTGTTTTATCACCTAAACATATTATTTTGACATTTGATGTACATCAGTTATGATTAAGGCAATTCTACCCAATCACAAAATAGCTCTTTCGAAAAAGATATACCCTAATACACACTATACTTTTTTCAGCCAATCAGTAGCGCCAAAACAATAGTGGTATATGACCTGAAACAATACGTAATCTTCCCTGGCATAGGGTAAAAGCTGGAGTGGAGTGTTGGAGTGAGCTTTGGAGTCAATTTTTGGAGTCAATATTTGGAGTGATTTTTTGAAGTGTTTTTTGTAGTTCATTTTTTTTAGGAGGGGGGTGGAGTGCGGGCGGGGGATGACATTTGAATTGATTATTTTTATATAACTATATTCCTTTTGGTTTTAACGATGATTGCATTTTTCACAAAAACTGACATAAATAAACTCATTCCAAAAATTGACTACAAAGCTCAGTACAAGACTCCACACCAACTTTTTACAACTACCCAGCCATATTTATATGTGTGTGTAGACTCATCATTATGTGACATGAAATATGAATGAATGCTTTATAACATTCTGTAAGTTAGCTATACCTCTCAGACTCAGATTCCATAGCCATATCCACAGACATATTAATAAACAGATAGGAAACTTCCTATCTTAGCCAATGAAGTAACCAAAATATCACGTGGCACCTTAACTTTTCCTTCTATCTTCTCTCTCAATTATTCACCGATTTTGATGAGAATACATCCAAAAGAATCATAGTGAATAGCAAAATGGTATTATAATAATTTATGTTTATTTTCAAAATAGGAAAGTGTATAAAAATATGTGTGTTTAAAGTTGGGAAATATTTTGTGAAATTTTTGAACTGTGTCGATGAAATTTACACAATTTTCATAGTGTCCAATCTATTTGTTATTAGGTCTGTGCCATATCATCTCATAAAGTTGGTGTATGTTTATCAGCGAGCAGTAATACAATATAGAAATATCATGTCTAACGCGTTAGAAAATCCGGAGTAACCTTTAAAGATGAAATAAGTAACGCGTTACATTATGCAAGAAGCTATTATATAAATAGTTATCACGTCAAACAAACAACTATCACTATCAGCAAGAAAATGATTCATCCTTATATTTGTGGTGAACCGAGTGGTCATCACATAGAATATAATAAATACAGAGATAATAATAATAGGTCTTACATGTTTGGAGTCGGTCGTTGAAGTGTCGTGTCAGTATGTCCGTGTAGTCGATGTCCCGGAACACCCGTTTAGTCCGTGGAGTCCGTGGATCTAGAACTGAATCGGCGATGTTGTGAGGCTAACAGCCCACCGTATGTAGATCCACCACATATTGTAGAATTGATTGTTGAACAAAAAAAGTTGAGTACAAAAAAAAGTTCCAAAAGCATTGAACATTATGGTAATTTTACTGTGGATTACCTAGTGCTAACAAACGTGTGTTGATTTCTTCTACTTTTCTTAGCGCAGATCGAGATGGTTTCCATATAGTAAATGGAGTCATACAACGTAGGGGAAGTAACACCAGTTGTGTTTGGGAGTTTATTATATTTAATATACAATAGTCTTACAATAGCCTAACAACGGTACTAAAACACAATAGTAAACATTGTGGACACTCTGTATTATAGCTTAAGGCTTATAGTGAACAGTGAAAAAGTGTGCATTGTTTGTCAAAAATACCAAAATTTTCACATAGCTAGACCATATCATTCTAAACAAATTTGACTATATAGACCAGCGCCATATGTTTCCAAATCCATGGTCGTTATTTTCGAAATGGCCGTCAAATACGTAAATTAATCATTAAACTCATATGTATTAGCTTTCATCAAAATATATTATTGTCATCACCAATTATCGCAAAATATTAGACGAGTCATGAAATATAATCTGAATACTAGTATTTTAATTTCAAAATGGCTAACTTCTTCAATATGGCCAACATACATGTTGAAAATAATATAATGTGTAAATTGTTTAATATGTGTTTGTTACGAAGCAATTGAAATGTTGGTATTGTTCACTCAGTTTACTTGATATATTACTTTTTTGTTTTATCAATATTGCAATAAAGGTCAATGTGTTAAAGGATGTATACATTTAAAAATCAAATGCCACTCCTGATTGTCTCTACATTTTCTCCAGCCACTGACATTTAGTTTAAACTAATTCATTTTACATCGATTGTAACGAAGGTTCTATGTACTTATTTGAATCACTCTAGATAAAGTGTCTTGCTCAGGGACACAAGGCATATGGCAATGGCGGGGATCGAACCCACGACTTTTCGATCATGGGTCTGACGCTCTACCACTAGATCATAACGCTCCACACTGACATTTCAGAAGTGTACTATACTAATTTTCTTATCTAAAGCTGTATCAGAAGCTGTCAGTTCATTATAATATATATATATGAAAAGCTTACGATATTAGCAAGACATACTTGTACACAGGTTAAAAGCAACACAAAATACAATGATATGCAAATGATGTTGCATTACAATACAGTTTCTTTCTTAAAGCAACACATGTATCAATGACATGATCATCACGTGACTGACATTGCTGTACCGTGATTACAATGATATCATTGAGAGTGCAGAGAGCAAGGCATGCGTCCCATTGAGTATGACACACGAAACAGAAAGTTAACAATTGAAGCAGTGTTCACTTTCACTTACGCCTGTTGTCATCTCTCTATGTGAGAGAAACTTTACTCTCTATAGACTGTACATGGTTCATTTTGCTTGATCACCTCGATTATATCAATTAGTAAACCGTTAATATCCATGACCTGTAAATACCCGTCTCCATATGCAGAATTTGAGAAGGGAAACTTTGGGGTGACAAAAGCACATAGTGCTGTCTCACCAATACCAACAGAACAAGCCCACGAACAGAAAAACAAGCAAGTGAACGAGGATGGAGTTGCCACAAATCTTATTGAAAACGCATCGCGGCTTTTATGTTGTATTGTATGAATCAAAAATGACCATAGTTATCAATTACTTTAAGTTGTCACAGGTATTCATCTGGCGCGGCCAAAGGAATGGTTCTGATCTTCGCCATCATGAACAAGTTAAAGGTGTTCAGGTAACATTTATAAAACACGTTGGGTGACACAATAAAGGAATACAAACTATATTCAAGGACAGTATTGATGATTCTTACAATTAATATTAATGATTGAACAAATGCAAGTTAAGAAAAAACTAACGGGACGCCGTGAGTTTTTAAAAGATCAAGATTGCCGTGTGTCTCTTTATTAGGATTAATACGGGCAAAGCTCGACCTGCCAAAGGCAGGTCGGGCGAAGCCCGACTATAGGTTACACGTATGTACATGTATGCATTGGAATGAATATGTTAAATACTCACTACTAACGCTACTAATTTTCATTTTCGTAGTGCGTCAAACTTGAATTTTGTCTCCAAGATGGCAGACGACGCCATTTTGAAAATTCCGGTCGCATTTTTGACCAGCTTCCTGTCTCACGGTGAAGTCACGCAGACGTGATTAACAGTTGAAAGCCAAAAGTAACTTACCGGCGTTCCATTGTTAACAGAAATAATTATTTTGAAGAATGCTTACATTTTTATGAAGTACCCAGTAGTTTTCTATATGTTTTTTATTATTTCTAGGACTCTGAAGCGCTTCAATTTTGTAGCGTCTGTGATCGGTTTAGATCGTACGTTTCGCACGTCGTAATCGGTATAGGTCGTACGTTTCACACGTCGTTAAGAAAGTTTCCACAGCGCGTTAGCGTTCTCTACGACGTGCGACTATTACATGTCACAGGCCTTATTCTCCGCTATTTTTACGGAAAATACGAATTAAGTGACCTTGCTGTGCAATGTTTTCGTTTAATAAACAAACAAATTAACGCAGCTATGTTGCAAATTTCTTGTTAGCGTTTCTAAAATTCACATTCGCAAAACCTCGAGAAAAAACAAATGTGTAGTTATAATAAAGGGAGACTAATCTCTCGACTGTTTAAAAAGGACAGGTTCAAAATACGGCGAGATTTCCGGGTTCTCCATCGAATTTTAAATGGGTTCCAAGTAGGTGAGGTTTACTGCAATAAAATACATTTTTGAGACGGAATGGGTCGAATTTCGACCCTTATAACAAAATATGATACCAGCAATTGTGATTAAGAAGAGTTTATTTCAGTTAGAAGAGTTTATTTTAGTATATGATAGAACAAAATATGTGTTTCCAGTAAAGAGATCCTACATAATATAAGGAAAAGGCTAGACAAATTTACACATATGTTTACCTTAATCGCAAGTTAAAAATGTAACAATAATGTTTTAATATGACACAGGCACTGACTAGATAACGGCCAAAGTACTTTTATACAATATATGATTAATTGTGTATGGAATGGATGGGGACTGGAGTAAGAATTTGATAATAACAGGTAACACAGATTAATTAAAGGGAATGTAGCGCCACAGCCAAACAAGCTTTATTATTGAGAGTTCTGAAACACTTGGGAAAAGGTGAAAGAATTATCAAGATCGGACGATACACAAAAAAGATATGACCATTTAAAAGTTGTTCTAAAACGAATATGGGAGCCGCCATTTTTAGAACTATGACGTCATAGTTCCAATTTACCATATATGGAATATTTATCAAAATCATTTAAAGCAAAGAAAGTCGCTGCAAATGAATGCAAAATCCTTTACTTAGAAAGTATTATTGCCGTTAAGTCAAGTATGATACATATTTTTCATAAAGTAGCTGTCATTTTTTCCTATTAATCAGTAATTTTTCATATTTATAAATATTCCATATATGGTCAATAGAACTGTGATGTCATAGCTCTCAAAATGGCGGCTTACATATCCGTTTCAACAGAACCTTCAAATAATTATAACTTCTTTGTTTATCATCCGATTTTGAAAATGCTTTCACCTTTATTCATTTTTTTCGGAACTCTCAATAATAAAGATAGTTTGGCTGTGGCGCTACATTCCCTCAATAACACTAAACAGATAACAAAAAATAAATTTCACTAATAACAGTTAAAGATAGGGAAAAAAACTTGCCCCTCCCCCTCCTCAACACCACCAGAGCCTTTTACTAGGTCCAGGGCTTTTTTTCAAGGAAATCGGAAAAAGGCCTAGGCCTGCTGAATTTGGGGAAAATAAGCACGAGACTGTCCAAATTGGGAAAAAAATGATTTTCGTTGTTTTGGAAAATGTTTTTTTATGGGGAAATTTCATTAAAATGTAGTTTTAGGTAAAATATTGATTAGGTTTAAGAACTGAGTTATTTTAACATACAAACTATGTAAAGTATGTCACTTAATTACCGAAAAAAAAAAAATATATATACATATTTTTTTTTTTAATGGGAATTTTTATTCCCCAAAATTGGGAAAAAATTAGAGGTTTTTGCAATTGGGAAGAGGCCGAATTTCGGCCCCTGTTAAATAGGTTAAAAAAGCCTGAGGTCTGGAAAGGGGCATTTTGGCCTAGAATGTGGGAAAAATCCATGACTGGGAAATGACATTTTCAGAGTTAAGTTTAAAAAATGGGGAAAACTGCATGATTTTCAAAGTAATTTGGGTGGGGAAGTGGCCTTATACGGACCGCTGCGAAAATGAGTTAAATGGCCTCGACTACCTACCTACCACTACCTAAGAGTCTCATTCATTAAACATAGAAAAAACATCCTATGTATTTTGATGGGTTTTTATGCCAACAAACAGAACCTTGATATATTTCAATTTTATGTATACACTTACACTCCGTTGGACATGCTAGAATAAATAATAAACATGTTGCTAGATTCTTTGAGATTATCTACAGTGGTTCGGTCAGAGAAGGCTCGGATTACAAATAAACATGTGTTCACCGTGACCGGACCACCTCCTTTAAAACGCTGCCGACATCTTTTATGAGAATAAAACGAGTCTATTTTTTCCGAAAACTGTTCTGTTTGTTAGCCCCCTAAAATTGAAATACACGGACTCACACAAAAACTGCACCAGAAACGCTTGCGCATATTTTCTGTGTAAAGGTAAAGATCAAATAAAGTCTGCACTCAAATCTATCCGTATCTTATTGTTCTCAAGTTTAAAGTCATTTCAGATACAAAATAAAACAAAAAGCTGACCTTCCTACCCACTACTTATTGTTGCAGTAAACAAGGGTATTATTTTATTAGGCCTTACAAATATATTTATTTACATATTTGTGCAAAGATCTATCTATAAGTATTTCCTGACTTTAAGATTAAGATCTGTTCAATTTATAGTTAGTTCTGACCCTTAAAATAGAGATGGGTAAAAAGTGTACATGCTATCAAATTGCTTTGCCCGTTACATAGGTAGTGCCTATTTCATATTACTAGTTGCAGATTTTAATGTAAAAAGAAACTTTAACGCAGATAAATGTTAAAAAGACGAAAAAAGATTTAGTCTAGTAAGTAGTATTATAATCATAAACGTTAAAAAGGAACAGTACGAGATCCACGAACGCACCTTATTCATATTATATCTTTGGAGTAGCTAGTGCTGACAACAAATGTTGATATCTTCTAATATTCTTACCACAGATCAAGCTATTTCAATTTAGTAAATGGCTCCACACAAAGTAGGAGAAGTAACACAAATATATTTTCGATCGTTATTAGGCTAAGACCGCTACTATACACAATATTAAACATTGTGCACACTTTGTATTTTACCTTAGTCTTGTAGCGTGTTCTTTTGTATTTTTAATTGATGCGTTGGTGGTATAATGAAATATATAAGAAGCTAAAAACAATACTAAAAACTAAAAAGTTTAAATCTTTCAAAAACAAGTTGGCCTTACACACTGAATGAATGAATGGTGTTTTACGGCACATCGACAAATAACTAGGTCATATTGCGCGCAAAATCATGAAGGAATGAAGTAGTAATTAAAAATAATGTAAACGTATAAAGATAAAACTATCTACAAATAAGGGATGATATGGTACATGTAGCAATATAAACTATGTATATATGTAAATCAACAAATGCCCGTCAACGGGCTTGTAAACAAGTTAATATATATAGGAAACTATTATATTGATTTATAAAGTCTGATTTCTTTAAGGAAATCTAAAACAAGACAAAAATCTATAGTATTAAATAACTCTTTCAAAGTATTTACTGTGTAGTATCTTTGTCGCATAGGATCAAAGTCTACACATTCCAACAAGATATGTTTGACCGTTAAAGGTGCAAAACAGGGTATACATTCTGGCAACTGCTCACCTTGTAACAAAAATGAATGAGTACAGGGTGTATGCCCTATCCTGACCCCGGCTAGGACAACTTCCTCTAGACGAATGGGTCTACTAGAAGGACGTCATTCTCCGAGTAACGGTTTAATGGAATGGAGTTTATTGTTTACCGACAAGTCACAAGCGGCTTGCCAAGAGTTACAAATATATCTGTTGATACAACTTTTAAAATCAGTATAAGGTAATTTGGTATTAGATATATGTAAACCTAATGCTGCCTTAGCAGCAATATCAGCTCTATCATTACCACGTATTCCTACATTGCTTGGAAGCCAGCAGAAAATAATAACATTATCAACAATAAGCGAATTGTACTTTTCTAAAATTTGAAGCACAACTGGATTATTATGTTTCATATTACTCAGTGCTTGAAGAGATAAAAGAGAATCAAAAAAACATACGAAATGGTCATCATCAGATGTTCAGCTAAATAAAACTAAAGGCAAGTTCAACTGCCATTAGTTCAGCTGCGAAGATAGAGGCCTTGTCAGGCAGGCGGCTCTTTATGCTATGTTTGTGAACAACAGCTGCTGCAGTTACCTTGTCTCCGTCTTTAGAACCATCTGTGTAAATATGTTGAAAGTTACTGTGTTTCGATTTAATTTCATTTAAATTTCTTTGAAAGATAGTAGGATCTGTAATGGATTTGTTATTATTACAAAGATCAAAAGTAATTGTAGGTGTTTCCAAAGTCCATGGTGGAATTTGTAGTACATTGTACTTGGCAATCAAATTTAGGTCGATTTCAAGGACTCTTAATTTTGGTTTAATACGAAGACCAAAAGGCCGAATGGCCTTCGGTTTTCGATCAAAAAGAGGTTCATAATTAGGATTAAAAACTGTATCGAAAGCTGGATTTGAAGGGTTATATTGTAATTTAATTGTATACTGAAGGGCTAATTTGTCCCGTCTTTGAGACAGTGATGGTTCATTAGCTTCAACATATAGACTTTCCGCTGGTGATGTACGATATGCTCCTAAGGCGAGTCGTAATGTTTGTTAATTAACGCTTATTTAAAGAGTATATTATGAAACAGCATTGTTTACTTTCAGGTATCTTAATAGGAACTTTAGGCACTACCTAAGATCGAGCAGAGCTCTAACTCGTTTTGTTTCTTCCTTTAAAGGGCCACACAGCAAAACATCTTGAGGTACAGATACATTTTATCTTAACCATTAAAATAACACCTCGATATTGTTATGTTTAACCTGTTTTAATAACCATAGATTTAAATAAAAGGTAATACAATATTTGAGATTTCAACATTTCACGTTTTCTTCATTATTCTACAATATATTTATATGTACTATTGGTGCAATATAATCAACATACAGTGGCGTAAATGCCATTAGGCACTGCAGGCCTGGCCTTAAAACCTTTTCCAGATATGTCCTGTTTAGTCCAGCCAAAATGTCTTCACAAATTCGTCAGAATGCATTTATTATTTTAAAAAGTGAGAAATATTCCATCAGACCCCACTAACATCGTCTGACATGTGGTGCTCAATTGCTTCAGCCTACAACTTCAAATCGGCCAGCTACGCCCCTGAATTATTCAAAAACAAAATCAAATATCAAAAACAACTTTCTTCGAACTTTTTAAATAATTATCAATAATGACCTACGCAAATATAAAACAATCGTGAGTCTCTTTAACGAGTTAACTGTAATAATACAACTAAAATGTAATCATAAGTGATGCCAATACATGCTTATACATAGCAATTTATGTTTTTAGTGAAAAATATGTATCCCGCTCTATGTTTCTTATTATGCAAATTAAATGCTTACCCCATCCAATCCAAGCTGTGAGAATTATTGCGCTTATTGCGTGTACCTAATAAAGAGTTACGAATCTTCCCATAGAGTATATAGTAAAGGGAATCACACCCCGCGCACTTTCCGGCAATGTTTGTTAAGACTTTACACAATGCCCGCATGCACAACTGACGTATTTCAATACAAAACCGTTGGAATTATTTTAGTTTAGTAACATACGGACGGACAAGGGCAACTCTATATGCCTTCACGCTACACCACCGTACTTGTTATTAGACCTTTATATTATTACTTATATTACGGCTATGATTGTCTGGGGATTTTTCTTAACTTTCCAAAGGCATATGGAAGCAGTCACTTGTGATTCATTTTTTTAGGAATCTTAAAGTAAACTATTCTTGATATTCCATCACGTAGGTGTCTAAACTAATATAGTTCCTGAGGTCTTAAAGGTCCTTGTACAAATATTGTAAATTTGTTTTTATATAGGCTGTTTTGGAGAAACAAATGTTTGTGATAAAACACCTAAACATTTTCGTTTCGGTGTATCATATATTGACTCTGATTTGGGTTTATATAAGTATACTGAACTATAATATCGTTTACAAATAGATTATCAGTTCAACAGTTTAAAAAAACGTTAAATATTTAAAACAAAATAAAATATTTTTCTCTAAATCTACTATATTCAACCTACTGTATGCGACATAATTATCATTTAAGGCGTAAACATATATATTAGCAGTGTCTTCTCAAACATTATTTTTTATTTTAATCATAATTAATAGTGTTATAATTAAGTATGAAAAAAAATGTGCATGGATTATTTGTATTATATAATTAATCAAAACAGTCTGTTTGAGCGTGTTTCGGTAACTATAGTTTACCCATCCTACAGTTATATTACATGCATGCATGAAGTAATCATTTAGACAATAAAAAGATTGAAACATGCTGTAATTAAAATATAATCGGTTGGAACAAAAAATTAAGAAAAAATCTGCCAATAACTAGAATTGTATATAAAATGCATAGAGGTCAGGTTCGGCAATATACGTGTACAATCAAAGTGTATAGTAAATGGGGAGGTGCCAGTTGGGTTGTCACATTTAATGTGCGCGTACCTGTAAAGTCTATAAAGCAATTATGAACCAGTCACTGTAATTATGTGCATTTATTCCAGCTGCGTAACGTGGCCGGTATTCCACATACTCCTAATACGAGGAGGTTCTCCAGAAAGGGTTTGTGTGTGGGGGTGGGGTAACCCCCGAATTTGGTTTCATATTTGGACTAAAAGGGTGCCTTCACAAGCGATATTTTCCAAGGAAATAGACAAAATAGAACATAGAAAAAATATGGTATTTTTCCACTGTTATCTCACTCCCCGCTCTGATTGCTATTGCATGTTTTCATTTGTTAAGGATTATTTTTTCCAAGTTACTCCTGGAAGTACAGGACTGCCATGCTACGCCAGTGCAATTTTTACCCTCAATGACCTTTATGTCATGTTATGTCATACTAGGATATTGAAATGTACATAGACTAGTTTGAGAAAGGATGCGTACGGTATGAACATTGCTTTTGTAAGGTAAATTTCTAGTTCCGGTGTCCCTAGATAAGACGTGCAAATTGTATTTCTGTCAATATTTTGTGTTCTAGATGGATAGTTGCAGGCAGGTTAAGATACTAAACAGGCATACGGATTTCCCATTGACTGTAGATGTTAAAGGAGTTTAAGGTAATATTAGACATCAATTTTAACATTTCTCACCACTTTATTTCCCCTCTAAAATATGCTCGCAAGCATGTTAAGTATAACAGAAATCTATTTCTGCATTAATTCTCATTAGTTTCATCAATTTAACAAAACGTATTTTCATTATCATAAGCGAGCAACTCTGATTCGGTAATTTCCATCTCCGTTGCGTTCTCCAAAGATCTCTCTCCATTCGGGTAAATATCGTTTCATTCGTAACAACTCGTCAATATCCCGAAGAATGACGGGATTGGCCGAGCTAGTACGAATACTCTGATTAAGGTGAATAGCTGATCAAACTACGAAAAGAGACAATCGTCGAAGTGAAACAGACTGTTGATTTGAGGAAAAAATCCGAAATTGCCAAATATAATTTCAACAATGGCGGCACTTCCGGTGCGACACAGTTTGTTTGCCTAGTCAGGTACGATTTTAAAACTTGCACATATGTTATCATCCTTCTCGCCCTCGATCGATACTAGTATCATCTCTCGTGTTTGGCACTTAGAATTATGTTGGAAAAAGTAGTCTGGTCAGGTGATTTGCAAATATATAGCTAGGGACCAAAACCCAGGTTTTAGGACCAAATCTAGACACGCCGGATAAAAGCATCAAACTTTCCTCAAATGTGTGTTTTATATTTCTGTGTATTTTTAAAAGGGTCCACAAAGGTTCGTGAATCCCTAAATGTATTAGGATTATATGCACGGCGGATGAAGTCCTGAAAAATCAGGAGGGGCACCTGCCGAATATCAGTGATGAATTTGAAAAATTCGAAATGACGTCAGTATGATGTTATCATTAGCCTATCATCGTCGGCCTTCATCTGCGACGGACGAGCTCTGCTCGGTATTGAGAAAACTCCCTTTGTTTCTTAGATATCTGCTGCTGATTCAGAAAGGTAATTCATAATGCATTTGCTTAATGAACGTATCTCAATACAGGTGGCTTCGCTGCTAAATTGTGACATTATCGTACTAAGTAGGGGTGCAACGATTAATCGCGATACTTTCTCTCAAGATACACATACCGCATTATGGGGTCTGTATCACGATACGGTAACGATACACAAATAAGCATAAACTTGCTGTTATTTACAGAGATAATCTCAAAATTAATTGTAACAATGATCTTTCTTATTTTTGTTAAATTATTTGAGTTGATTTAAATGATTAGTAATGCAAGCAGCTACCGTATTTACCTCATATGCCAATATTTTGACTTGTTTTGTAAAAAAACGATATTATTTAATGAAACTGTGTATCGCGATACATATCATATAGTCAGTCAAGTATCGCGATATGTATCGTATCATAAGCATAGTATATCGTTGCATCCCTAGTACTAAGTTAAAATGTTATATACCATGGATTATATGCTGTTCTGCATTTAGCGGATATACACTAAATATGTATTGTTGGCTTATTTTGTTTATATGTTACGGTCATGTTATTGTTTAAAAAAAAATCCTAACAATTTTGAGAATGAAACCAGTAGCAAATGCAGTAGAAAATTGTGCTGTATTGACACAAATTAAAAAAACAACACAGCTTACAAATAATTCACAATAATGTGTTGCAATATTAAACAGATTGTAATAAACCAGTTCTTGATAAGCAAATTAAAATATCTTTGAAAATCATGTCTCATTTCTTTTGACTGGAGCAAATGTGAAAGCGTTGTTATTGTTTTATTGTTTTTTCCCTCAAACTTTAAAAAGAGTATTTTCACTTTCACAGAAGATATTGTTCAAACGGTGTATAATTGTCTCATGACTGACTATACAAAGCAGTTTGAAGGAGAAACAAGAAGAACATTTACCAATTTGTCTGTGAAAGAATACTGTGTGTTTTCCATAGAATCATTTTCATATTTTGCAGAATATTTACACTTAGAGTCGTTTTAGTCTGATCATGTATGTCGTTATATGAATTATCCTCTCATACTGGTACTTGATTTTAAATAAAAAATATCTGCTGCCCTTCACAGGTGCATGTTTATTGATAGCATGTCTGTTTGTAATGTTCACCATCAATCTGTAATTTTAATCCTTCATCTCATCTCCTTCTGAAGTGTCTGTGCATGTGTTGACATTGACATACAACCCCATTTAATAATTCTTACAGTAATATTTGTGATTTGTATAATACTATTTCACTGAAAAAAGAAGGCAACATGCATGAAGTTATTTGTATTATATTCATACAGGAAATCAGACAAACTGAAATTCACTAAAGCTGAGCGACAGATAGTAGCAAAGCATTCAGAGCAAAACTAGTTTGAAGTGTACTATGCAAGTTTAGTGTAATGTTTATAGTTTATTCCACATCATTTTGTAGACGGTGTCTGGGAACTCACAGTTGAGGCATGGTGTTTTTATTTTATTTGTAAATCAGTATCAAGCCATTGTTATTACCTGTATTACCATTTGATGACTTTAAGCATTTTTATATTTCATCTTTGTTTAAGGGACACTATTATATTTCTCAATAGTATTTCCACAATCAAGCTTACATATTGTTTGATATTTAGATTTGGTTATATTGTACTGTCTCTCATAACTCAATATTGAGTGACAATGTACTGCAGTACTGTTAGATGCAATTTATTGACCTGCATATTCCCCCCCCCCCCGTGTGTTTGCCATAGTAGAATACAACCACTGCAAATCCAGCTAGAGGCATAGGTGAAGGACCCCTCCCCCCCCCCCCCCCCCTCACACACACCCACCCCACTCAAATATGGAAATGTGGCACCATCATAAATGGAGTGTCTACAATAGAATTTGCAACAACTCTGCAGTTCTGCAGGTTAGAAAGTTCTAGGCTCATGCTCCATATTTTATCTAGATATAAATGTAGGATGAGCCTGGCATGTTTATCCCTGTTTGGCGCCATATAACCTTTCTTATGTTGGGTTGCCGTAAAACCCCAATTGAATTGACCTGTATATGTTTGAGTTAGACATGAAGCCTAATTATTTGGCATCTGTTATAAGTCTGGCCAACTTTTTTTTACAAATGGTTTGAACAAATTTAAAGTCTCTAATATTCTGAGCTAATTTGTGACGTTTGTGTCGTGAAACGGTATAACAAAACAAATACTAGATCTAGTTCTTATAAAGAAATTTAAAAACAACACTGGCAAAAAACAAATGACGAAATTAAGGCTGCAAGAAGTATGTTTATGGAAGGTATTACTGTTTTTTTAGAAAATAACTTTTATTTATATCATTTGTTTTGAAATGGCCTAAGAAATTGAGGTATATATTTTGAAAGTTGGTATTTGTAAGCCTTTTAAAGGGACACACGGCAATCTTGCTTCTTTTTAACTTGTGGCATCCCGCTTATTATTGTATACTTTCATATTGTCCCGTTTAGTTTGCATTGAGCTAAGTGCACTATTCTACGATATTGCACACATTGATATTGCACGGGAACTTTTGCTCGTGCTTGCTAAGAGCCGCGAAATAGAAATAAGGAACTACTTTCAAATAAAAATAACGGAATCCTTCCTATAGTGTCAACAAAAAAATACGTGTTTTTTTTTTTAACCTTTTATGGCAAAAATTGATAAAATAATTGAAATGGTCACTCACCCACTGTTTTTAACGTTATCGAATGGTAAACAAACTTTAGAAAATCGCTTGATGTTTTTAATGACGTCATCCGACGTCGACGTCGTTTTCGCGCAAATTAATCATCCATACAAAATGAAACTGAATGGCAAGATAGGAATTCCATCAAAAGCTATAAAAATAACACAAATACAATGAAAAGTAATAGTCATACAATTAATATTGATCGAAAACAATATGAAAGTATAGAATAAAAAGGTTATTGAATATGATGGCTAAACAATATTACTTGGAACTCGTTGTTTTGGCGCAGGACGACTCGCAGGCTCGTCGTCCTTTGCCAAAACAACCAGTTCCAAGTAATATTTAGCCGTACAAATTCAATAACCTATATTATTTTCTACATGGCTTGCATATTTTTAAATCATTAGTGCTACTTATAAGAATAGTATAAAGCAAATTGTGTTGTGAATGTTGATATTATTGCACCATTCAGATATTAAAAGTTATTGCAGAAATGAGTACTATAGCAGTATAGTAATAGTAATATTGTTTTATACTTTAATGCAAGCAGGTTTATTGTCAAAAAGATACTAGATATATAAACCGAGAAGCCAATTTTATAAAGATTGCCATGTGTCCCATTAAGAATTAGTGTCAAAATTGGAACTGCAGTGGAAATGACAGTTTTCCTCTTTTTTCTTCAAAAACAACTTTTTCCTTTGCATTCATGAACATATTACGTTTTCTCATTTCATAATGAAATAAAATCTCTTGTTCACTCCAAAACAACAAATGTCGTCTATATATTTAAATAACTTTTTAATCAATATTTTCAAATCTGTTAGTATTTTAAGTGTACTAACTTTCCAATGAAGTAGGGGGTCCAATGTGAACAATACGTCTGCCATTTGGGGCATCTGCACCCATACCATATGCCTCGGTTGCAAACAGAAGCTTTATGTTTCCTTCAAGATGGGACATATCTTGTGACATTAAAAGAACATTAATTGTTTATCAAAAAATAAAACAAATACCTCCCTTGGGTGGAATCATTATTTCTGTAACAGCCCTCACCTATGGAATACATTAAGCATGTTAATGCCAGTAGTTTGTCACCAGTGCAATACATTAAGCATGATAATGACAGTAGTTTGTCATCTGTTTGATACATTAAGCATGTTAATCAGTGACAGTAGTTCATCACCTGGTGAATGCATTAAGCATGTTAATGAATGACAGTAGTTCATCACCTGGTGAATACATTAAGCATGTTAATGACAGTAGTTTGTCACCTGTTGGATACATTAAGCATTATAATGCGTGACAGTAGTTTGTCACCTGTTGAATACATTAAGCATTATAATGAGTGACAGTAGTTTGTCAGCTGTTGAATACATTACACATGTTAATGTGTGACAGTAGTTTGTCAACTGTGTAATACATTAAGCATGATAATGAGTGACAGTAGTTTGTCAACTGTGTAATGCATTCAACATGGTAATGAGTGACAGTAGTTTGTCACCTGTGTAATAAATTAAGCATGTCAATGAGTGACAGTAGATTGTCACCTGTGTAATACATTAAGCATGTTAATGAGTGACAGTAGTTCATCACCTGGTGAATACATTAAGAATGTTAATGACAGTAGTTTGTCACCTGTGTAATACATTAAGCATGATAATGAGTGACAGTAGTTTGTCACCTGTTGAATACATTAAGCACTATAATGAGTGACAGTAGTTTGTCACCTGTGTAATACATTAAGCACTATAATGAGTGACAGTAGTTTGTCAACTGTTGAATACATTAAGCATGTTAATGAGTGAAGTAGTTTGTCAACTGTGTAATGCAATAAACACGATAATGATTGCCAGTAGTTTGTCACCTGTGTAATACATTAAGCATAATAATGAGTGACAGTAGATTGTCACCTGTGTAATACATTAAGCATGATCATGAGTGACAGTAGCTTGTCACCTGTGTAACACATTAAGCATGATAATGAGTGACAGTAGCTTGTCACCTGTGTAATACATTAAGCATGATCATGAGTGACAGTAGCTTGTCACCTGTGTAACACATTAAGCATGATAATGAGTGACAGTAGCTTGTCAACGGTGTAATACATTAAGCATGATAATGAGTGACAGTAGTTTGTCAACTGTGTAACAAATTAAGCATGATAATGAGTGACTACTTTGTCAGCTGTTGAATACATTAAGCTTGATAATGAGTGACAGTAGTTTGTCACCTGATGAATACATTAAGCATGTTAATGAGTGACAGTAGCTTGTCAACGGTGTAATACATTAAGCATGTCAATGTGTGACAGTAGTTTCTCACCTATGTAATACATTAAACATTATTATGAGTGACAGTTGTTTATCACCTGTTGAATACACTAAGCATGATAATGAGTGACATAAGTTTGTCACCTGTGTAATAAATTAAGCATGTCAATGAGTGACAGTAGTTTGTCACCTGTTGAATACATTAAACATGATAATGAGTGACAGTAGTTTCTCACCTGTTGAATACATTAAACATGATATTGAGTGACAGTAGTTTGTCATCGGTGTAATACATTAAGCATGATATTGAGTGACAGTAGCTTGTCAACGGTGTAATACATTAAACATGATAATGAGTGACAGTAGCTTGTCACCGGTGTAATACAGTAAGCATGATATTGAGTGACAGTAGTTTGTCAACGGTGTTATACATTAAGCATGATATTGAGTGACAGTAGCTTGTCACCTATGTAATATATTATGCACTTTAGCATGATAATGAGTGACAGTGGTTTGTCACCGGTGTAATACATTAAGCATGATATTGAGTGGCAGTAGTTTGTCACCGGTGTAATACTTTAAGCATGATAATGAGTGACAGTAGCTTGTCAACGGTGTAATACATTAAGCATGATAATGAGTGACAGTAGTTTGTCAGCGGTGTAATACATTAAGCATGATAATGCGTGACAGTAGCTTGTCACCGGTGTAATACAGTAAGCATGATATTGAGAGACAGTAGTTTGTCAACGGTGTAATACATTAAGCATGATATTGAGTGACAGTAGCTTGTCAACGGTGTAATACATTAAGCATGATAATGAGTGACAGTAGCTTTTCACCTATGTAATACATTAAGCACTTTAGCATGATAATGAGTGACAGTAGTTTGTCAATTGTTAATACATTAAGCATGATAATGAGTGACAATAACTTGTCACCTGTGTAATACATTAACCATGATAATGAGTGACAATAGCTTGTCACCAGTGTAATACATTAAGCATGATAATGAGTGACAGTAGCTTGTCAACGGTGTAATACATTAAGCATGATAATGAGTGACAGTAGCTTGTCACATGTGTAATACATTAACCATGATAATGAGTGACAGTAGCTTGTCACCTGTGTAATACATTATGCATGATAATGAGTGACAGTAGCTTGTCAACGGTGTAATACATTAAGCATGATAATGAGTGACAGTAGCTTGTCGCCTGTGTAATAAATTAAGCATGTTAATGAGTGAAAGTAGCTTGTCGACGGTGTAATACATTAAGCATGATAATGAGTGAAAGTAGCTTGTCACATGTGTAATACATTAACCATGATAATGAATGACAGTAGCTTGTCACCTGTGTAACACATTATGCATGATAATGAGTGACAGTAGTTTGTCGACGGTGTAATACATTAAGCATGATAATGAGTGACAGTAGCTTGTCATTGTGTATTACATTAAGCATGATAATGAGTGACAGTAGTTTGTCATCGGTGTAATACATTAAGCATGATATTGAATGACAGTAGTTTGTCACCGGTGTAATACATTAAGCATGCTAATGAGTGACAGTAGCTTGTCACGGTGTAATACATTTAAGCATGATTATGAGTGACAGTAGCTTGTCACCTGTGTAATACATTAAGCATTATAATTAGTGACAGTAGTTTGTCACCGGTGTAATACATTAAGCATGATAAAGAGTGACAGTAGCTTGTCACCTGTATAATACATTAAGCATGATATTGAGTGACAGTAGTTTGTAACCTGTGTATTACATTAAGCATGAGTTAGAGTAAAATGTTTGTCCACCTGTTCAGTACATTTCCCACCTGTTGAGTACCTGCAGCATGATAAGGAGTAAGCAGTTTCTCACATGATGAGTACCTGATGCATTATAACTAATAAAAAGGTTCTTACATGTTGAGTACCTGCAGCATGATTATATGTTACAGTAGAGTAGTTTATTAAAGTATATAAACAATGATGATGAGAAACAGTAGCACAGTATGTAACATGTTGAGTCATGAAACATGGACATTATAAACAGTAATATGGTATTTAAATATAAGTAACTATTTTACCTTCTCAGTGCATGGAGCATGATACTGAGAAACACATTTTATTATTTCATTATATTTTCCACTCTGCATTGCTTCTCCGTTCACTTCTTCATATCCTGCAGCACACCATTTCAATTTTGTATACACAATAGTTTTTGTGACCTCCTTTACATCACATATGTCATAGTTTTTGATATAGGGTTCCAGAACCTTATTGAATGACTTATTGAATGACTCTTCAGCTGCTGTGGATGTTGGCAAGCGTCTGTGGACACACATTTTTAAATTAGGTCTTTCAACACTACATGATATGGATTTGTAGTCTCTTATACACAATTTTTGTGCTATTTATTTTTGCATTTTTACAGTTGCAGTTGCAGGCATAGCTACAAGTTTAGCTGCTGGGAAAATAGCTCTCAGTTTGGATACCTTCTGATATTCTGGGCGAAAATACTTTCCCCACTTTCTCGGCAACTGGTCCGATCCTGCGGGTTTTCGAACTTTGTCCGAGCTTTCATTGATATTAACAATCTGGTAAAGTTTGGTAAACATTGGATGAAAAATGAAGGCCCTATCGTCTTAACGAGACAAAAGTTAACGACGGACATGCGAAGGATAACTCATCCCATAAGCTCTGTTGGCCTTCAGCCAGTAGAGCTAAAAATGAATTACCTAAATAAAATATATTAAATATCGTGTTTTAACTTTTACTTTGGTAAATGTGTAATCCTTGGTCAGACTTGAACTGACGTCTCTCTAGCTAGTATAGTGTAATTTATTATACTACAAGGATGAACAATATTTACGATAGTACTTTTTCCCCTTGCTGATCTCTCTTAGTTGACAAAGAATGGTGACATGCATTTTATAAATTGAATGATTATTAATCAACTCACCTCATTTACAACATTACAACATGTACATTCACATCTGACAATCCCTGTTTAAAACATAATACAACACAATACTCAAAATAAAATATAGTTTTGTTTTTAACAACCCCGCTCTGTTAATGCTCCTGAAATTTAAATAAAAACAAGAGTTATCTAAAAAATAAATATAAATTAAACTTCAACTCTAAGCGAAAAGTGTACCACCTATCTAGATATAAATATGATAACAAGCTATCTCAAAACTAACAATACGTCATTCCTAACACTGCGCTAATACACAATAAATAGTTCACTATGGAACACGAAATAATGAATTGGCATAGTAAATCTGACTTCACCTTTACTTGGTCAGTGTGTTTAAATGCCCATTGAACTATATAAATGTGGTTGATTTAAAGGGACAATACAACTATATACATGTATAACTAGTATTAAAGTATAATCAGAGACTAACAAAGTGCTGTTAGCAAAATAACAGAGTTTAATGGAGTATTAATAATGCATTTGTTGGAAAAGAAACAATGAATAAATTGAATAAATGACTACTTTCAGTGTCCCCTCTGGCTTATTTTTTCTTCGTGCCACCACTTGCGCCAAATGAGTTAAGTTGGAGACAAATTATAAAAATTGAAGCCAAATAGCTCCAGTAGCAATATACATTCATAAACTCTAAATACATTCTATACTAAATACAGTCTATGTAATACAGTTAGATATTAATAATAATTAAGGAGACAAATTGAATGGAATAAATCAATTAATAGTATCTTTCGCTGTTGCATTGAATGTTTTTTTCCCCATTTGGGGTGCAAACATTATATATCTATATATTTTAAAGGACATATATGATAGAAAAGGAAGGAGAATTCATGTATACATAAGTTCGGCGAGATCTTTAAAATGCACAGGGTATTACTCTCCCTGCATACAGGACCGACGGCTTTACATCCCCTCCGAAGGATGGCATACTATCGCAGTACTTTGCCAGAGACAGACAGATACTGCTGGAATGCGTCAAACTAATCCATGACATGACCACGCCGGGAATCTAACCCGGGACCTTTGACACGAGAGGCGAGTATGCTTACCCCTCGGCCACGCAAGCCTAATCCGAATGGCTGCCATTGGAATGGGTTTGTTTTTCGGTACGGCTTAAATAATACAAAAAAACACTTAATAACCATATCTGTTTTTATAATGTTACATGTTTTACAACCTTGATGACCAGAGTACATCTGTTTCTACTGTACATCTCTACATACCTTCATGTGTTGTTCTCAAATATTTTGTCATCTTATGGGGTAACCCTCAATACTTTTTCACTTCCTAGTCTCGCCGTTTGTTCATCAGTGGACTCACAACAATTACCTTTGAGTCTTTCATCAGCGGAATTATTCAAAAATTAAAGATTTATAGAGAGGTACGGGGCGACGCCATTTTATCAAAAAAAACTGTCTATTTTCTTTGCGCATCTAGTTGACGTATGTTTACTGCGCATTTAGATACGCGCATGGAATTCCGGAAAGAACAAGTGCCAATGTAAACAGAGGATGCTAAAAACGCCCACAAAGTCGTATCACAATAAATGCTTAAAGTGCGGTAGCGATAATTATAAAGTCCAGTTAAGAAAAGTCGGTACAGTCGGACACAATTTCCCTAAAACCGCCATCAGTAGACAGTTGTTTAGTGCCTTATCGAACCAGAATCAGCTGATAACTGATATAGAAGATGGAAAAGGTTGATAATTTATGGGCAATTAGTGAATTACCCAGTTCTATCACAAATATTCTGTCGTAGACTGATGTACATATCCACCCTTACTGTCACATCAACCCCCTCGCTCAGTACTAAAGTGCATCAAGATCAGAATACATCTAAAAATAAACACTCTTAATTAATATAAAACCAGGGTCGATATACATTTTTATATATCGACCCTGATAAAACATATGTCAAAGAATAATTATGCCTACCAATTGTAATATCCATTTTTATGGGCATCAACGACCATTTATTTTTAAATATCCTTTGTTTTCCTTTTTTCTAATCCTGTACAAGGGTCATTCAATAAGTTCTGTCACTAACGCGTTTTAACAATTATGTGCTCATTGTGAGTGTTGAAGTGTGATACCAAATGAACGAGATTTTCAATTCCTTTCTATTGATGGTAAAATGATTGCTGTATCTTTTGTGTGACGAAAGTTATGGAACATTTAATACATATCACTTATACATACTGAGGCATTTTCATCCTGAGTTTTTTCAGGTATGTTAATTGTTACTTTTTTAAATGCATGTTTCTCTTTAAGTACTTGTCAAAGACCTTTGAAATTTCTCATACATTACCAGTTATATCTGTGCATTACAAGATTTAGAATTTAAGCATGGTAGATGAAAAGGCATTGTCTTAGAAATTAACATTTTAAGCTAACGTGTAAAATTAATTTAACGATAAATGGACATTAAATGGAAGGGCAGTCTTCTGAGATAGCGTTTTTGAATGATCAATATTTTCACTAAACATTGTACCAAATTATACAATAATGTGTTGAATATAAAATTTAAACACTGAAGGACCAGGATTTGTAATAAAATATGAAAACATATTAATACTATGAGAATAATTACGACATTTAAAAGATAGTATAACATTTCTGTCAACAAAATGAAGAAAATCAGTGTTATTTCTGCTAAAATTAAGGCATATGCATTCACTCATATCTGGTTTGCAGCAAGACCTTTCCGAATTCTTGAAAATCATTTTCATGGATTATGGGCGAATAACAACAGATGGCGTACAAGAAAATATAAAAGCATAGAATTATTCAAATAATTTTTACAAAGTTTTGAAACAAGGACATTTTCAGAGATGCCAGTATCCAAAAGGTGTGGTAGGGGGAGGTAACTCAGTGGTATAAATAACCGGAAATGTTTCATTTTTGTTGTGGAATTTAAGAGAGCGAACCCAGTAGTACTATATATACACTACTTTATCTCAGTGTAATATCCAGTTCAAAGGATATATGCCTAGTGACAGAACCTTTTGAAGCACCCTCGTATTCCTACAACATTAAATGAAAGTTCCAAACGTAACCTTTATGACGATGTTATTGTAAAGATACGTCATGGTGTAGTGACGTCAATGCTATTTTAATTGAGGTGTTGGAAGTGGTGTATTGGGAACAAAGAGAAAAATAATAATATATAAAAAAAAAGACACATCCTGAATAGAATAAATTATAATAATGCATTTTAATAATGAGAAATAATTAATATATTTACAAGTAAATAAAATGAAAAGTCTAGACTTTTAAGAGTTAATACTATTGGATCTAGATATATCTGATAACATTTTTTTTCTTGATAATCCTTTTTTTGATAAGATATGGACTGGTCATTTATCTCGCGTTGAATATTTAATGCACATAACTGTCCATACACACCCACCCCCACCGGCGGGCTGACCCAGAGAAATCAGAATCAGGAGCGTAGCTTGAGTAAAATAAAAGTGTAGGCACACATTGGCTAGTGAGGTCCGGGTCTATGCTCCCCTTGAAAAACATCTGGAGATGCAATTTCGAGGCTTTTGGCGTATTTGACGTATATCTGAAAAAAATGTAGGCACGTGCCTAAAGTGTCTATAAGAAACTTCGCCACTGGAAATTAGACACATTTCACATATGACCATGTTCACTAATGACCATGTTCTGTCTAAACAGTGTCATCAGTGATTTTTCATCCCCCGTGTCAGCCCCGCCCCAAACCCTACAGGCCCCGACCGATGGGGGAAAACACTGATCGGTGCATTAATTCGGAGGCTTTAGCAGCATTCCTTGACCTGTATATCTCGATTTCGTACATACTGAATGTATGATACGAGAGATTTTTGACCTCGTGAACTATTCCTTTCTCAATTTTAGTATGGGTGTCCGCCTGGAATTTCTGAAACTATAATTGGCAACTGCATGAATAGACATACATGTACCTACTGACGGTAAGAACGGTAAGAACCAGACTCCCACGACCACGACCCTTAAATATAAATACGGTACCATGCCAGGCATCAAGCATGGCAGTAAGCGAATCCCTCATTATCCTGTGCACTAAGACCTTTAAATACATTAACCTTTGTCTATGCCAAGCGTAACTCCACATGCACCTTAAGTATAAATACGGTACCATGCCAGGCATCAAGCAGGGCAGTACTCGTATCCCTCATTTTCTCCCGGCCTATCCTCCAGACCTGCCACAGCAGTTGGGCCCTCATATACACAAACACGCAGCTAATAATAACCACAATACAGCACACCCAGGCATAATCCTTTACTGCCGGGAGTAACATGGAAAAATAATAAATAAAAAAAAGAAGATGAAAAAAGCAATAACAAACAGAGTGATAGTAGGGTAAGGGTGTAAAATACAAGATTACAAAATGTATTCAAAAAAATAAAATCATCACCAAGCTAAAACATTTTTTGAGTCTAAAGATGACAAAAAAACGGGAGAGGCCCCTAAACTCCCATGTCATGCTGAGGTCGTACCCTCCCCCAATCGGCGCGCAGGAATAACTTGAAAACAGGCCCCGCTGAGAGCCTGATACCCAATAAACATAACACCGGATATGAGGTTGAATAAACTCCCGTGTGCTATGTTTAAATGTGTTTGGCACTTAATTCAGATACTTTGGTCGACTGTATAACAGTTTTAAGGGCTCCAGACATAACCCCGATTCAAAAAGTCTTCTTGGGCCTGACTATAATACACACACTATATATAATAATACTTTTGACATCGATCCTAATGCGTTCGAACGTGCGAAAAGCTCAAAAAACAATGAGATGAGAGTCTGCTAGGCGTTTTCTATAAATGCCACATGGGTGTGTTTGGATGACGGTGACTACAACTGTAAATAATTAAACCTTTTGTGAGGTACACACGTCTTGTTAAATTGTTGTTATACACCTCGCTGCATTACTTTGGCGTTTACAGCACCATTTCACCATGTTTACCACACTGTCATAAAATTGTTATAACATATGAATTTGTAAGCGATTTGGGGCTCCCCTTCTCGAAGCTTATTTCAGTAGGTGGCCTACGAATTTGTTTAATGTTCGGGGTCTCGCTTCGTGCGAATTGAAAATGTCAACTAAGGTCAGCTACGAAATTGAAGAACAGGACGAATCATTACCTGTGGGCTTCGCTTACCAAAATATTATTGTTTTATTTAATGTTCGGAAGCTCAATATTTTGTAATTATTAATTTATCATGAATAACATAAGTTACTCCGGACTACATGTACATGAATATAGCTATGTCCAAATGACAGCATAGGCCTATGGTTGGGGGGCGTGGAGGCATGATCCTTCGGACTTTTTGTTTCATTTTAGAATGCATTAATTCGGTAAGTTAACTGTCACAGATATGTATCTAAAAATACCCATTGCATTGTAGACCAAAAGCAATAAGCACATGTTCACGCACATGACCGTTGACGTCATGTTTACAATATCGCATGACGTCATGTTTAACGTCAGTCGCTGATTCACCAGTTACCCCTACTCAAGTCTTGACGTCACATGCTGCTTCTCACAGGAAAAAAGTAAGACATTTACATTAAATACGCTTATTGATGCATGTCTGAACCCGCGTACCATACGCCTCTCTGAAAAATATGGAGCAGGCCGGACGTATTCTCTATCATCCAGACACACTCAAGAGAAGTCTTGCGAGAGGTCTGGATGATCGAGACTAGGACGGACGATGTAAACTCCGGACATGAATAACGCGGTCGACATAATGTCGTAATTATTAAGAATTTGGGATTAGTGATAATATAAATGTGTGTTGTTTAATTTCGGGGCTTTGCGCGAAGCTCTGTGGCTCGTTTATCGAGCTTTGCTCGTCCGTATTGTTTTCACGACTTTCGCGAAAGTTTACTTTGTGGATTTGTTTTGACTTTTTACGGTAATCGCCGCCATAACCGAAAAAATGATTACTAGTGGGGCGGTGACGTTTGATGTTTGTCTATGATCGTTCTTGTCGTGCACTTAATGGTTTATTCTCTTATTGTTCTGGCTTTTGCCAAGTCATTGAGTACCTTCATTGTGGCTTTCTAGGCTATTGTTGTTTTTTGTATTATATTTTTACGAGCATATTTGTGTTTTACTTATATTGCCTATTGATGCTGCCTTGTTGGTTAGAGATTAGATCATGGCGGGGATTTCTTTATTTACACTGTCCTGTTTTAATGGAATGACAGTAGGTAAAGTGTGAGGTTTGGTGCACCCTAGAACCGGTTTAAACACCCAGTGGCCTTTGTTGCCACTGACCGTTCCAATGCGGTAGCCCTATTGTCAACCCTTTTGTGTTTGTGATTTCGTTTGCATTTTTTATTACTTTTGCCTTCTCGTTTGTTTGCTTGTTTGTTTTTGTGTTTTGTGGTTGACTGTCGTCCTTGAAGTCCGACATTTTTATCTTTCTTTACGGTAATGGATAATTTCCATTCCAGTGGAAATGTTGCATATTATATTTAATATTATTCTAATTAATTGTTCTAATGAATTTAGAATTTGAACTGACACCAACTCATAGAAGCTTATATAGCGCTGAACAGGAATGAACATGTATGCAAGGTTCATTCTCTATAATTTTATACAGCAAAATAAAAAAGATGGGAAATGGGCCTAGAACAGTACATGAATAACCTGAGAACTGTAGAGCTGATGTGAATTCTATAGTACACATTTCATTAACAATGAAGCATCGTTTCCATATGCGCTGTCATGACACAGACCTTGAACTTGCATGATACAAAATGCCAAAATGAACAATACATGGGGGTTGGGACGGGTCCCCTATGGCTTAAGCACAATTTGCAGCCCAGCAACCACACAGGATGTAATTATCTGTAATCAGTTACTTTACTAGACAATACTGTTATATAAATGAAATAATGAAAATCAATGTATAAACACCTGTTGTGGGTGCCACCTTTTAATGCATCTGGCAAAGAGAAGGAAGGCTTCGATTATGGATTATGGTCATGTAGTCATGATGAGTATTATAGGTTATCGAATTTGTATGGCTAAATATTACTTGCCATACAAATTCAATAACCTTTTTATTGTATATTTTCATATTTTTTTTGATCAATGTTAATTGTATGACTATTACTTTTCATTGCATTTGTGTTATTTTTATAACTTTTGATGGAATTCATATCTTGCCATTCAGTTTCATTTTGTGTGGATGATTATTTTGCGTGAAAACGACGTCGACGTCGGATGACGTCATTTAAAACATCAAGCGATTTTCTGAAGTTTGT
Organism: Cyrtodaria siliqua; assembly: GCA_037043455.1. Lineage (NCBI taxonomy): Eukaryota > Metazoa > Mollusca > Bivalvia > Adapedonta > Hiatellidae > Cyrtodaria > Cyrtodaria siliqua. The sequence goes on from JAWPHD010007220.1 coordinate 119,277, forward strand.
TTACCATTTGATAACGTTAAAAACAGAGGGGAGTGACCATTTGAATTATTTTATCAATTTTTGCCATAAAAAGTTGAAAAAAAACTCGTATTTTTTTGTTAACACTATAGGAAGGATTCCGTTATTTTTATTTGGAAGCAGTTCCTTATTTCTATTTCGCGGCTCTTAGCAAGCACGAGCAAAAGTTCCCGTGCAATATCAATGTGTGCAATATCGTAGAATATTGCACGCTTAGCTCAATGCAAACTAAACGGGACAATATGAAAGTATACAATAAATACAATGTATTGTACATCTCATGAACAAATATGAGGGAATTTGAAATATGTAGCCACGTTTAGTTTCCGTCAAAAATTAAATAATATTTAACCCATATCACTTTCAGTGTGAGCTAGACCTCTATATTTTAGTATGGTCATGGTGATGTTGTCATGATGAGTATGTCTTAGAAGTGGGCTCAAAACCTTAGAGAGTTATAGCGATGCCCTTCAGTGTGTCCGTGACCTGTATGTTTTAGTAAGGTCCTTTCAATGATGTCAAGATGAGTATATATTGAAAGTTTAATAAAGGGCCATGTAGAAATGCAAACGTTTTAGCCAGCATGAAGTTTACCAGACACACGGATGAGAAAGTGGTCCATATCGCGTTTTCAGCTCGAACGTGACAGACATACGTGTGCCCACACCCTTCCTGTGCTAACGTATAACTGCAACCATCTATTCCATGTCATTGTCACCTGCATACACCGGAGTTTACATAATTCACTGCAACGACTACTTTCAGAAATGTTATTGAAAAAGCATTGCTTTCCTGCATGTTGAGTGAGTGACCATAGAAACGAAGCCGCCTTAGCCTATAGCTGGCACTACTTACGAGGCACATAAAGAGACAAAACAACATGAACACAAGAAATATACATATATAAGCAGCAAAACTGAAGGACTTGCAACTTACCCAACTTAGGTGACAAAAAGTTCACTACGCTGAAGGCAACCGCTTTAGTCAACAAATTCAACCAGGCTTGACCAACACATCAAGGAGGACTATTGAAAGCCTCAAAGGAGAGAGGAATAGATATCATTATCTATCCCGTTATAGGCATAAATTCTGAGCTTTGGGTTATATTTCCACTCTGACACACACAAAGTGGATATAAGAAAATTCTAGTTTCCTGTCCACTTGCTGCTATCGCAGAGCACAAGACAAAATACTTACCTGTGCAGATCCAAATACTTAGCATAACACAGGTATTGTTTATGTAAATCGAAGTGTTCACAAGTGCAATATTGCTGCGAGATGCAGCAGAGGAATTGAAACAGCATAATGGATTTCCGACCTTTGCAGTATAATCAGGGCTCCAAGAATATTTTCCTGAAAATCCACAAACAAATTGGTTTTATTGGCTAATCGACTCGAGTTGAAATATAACACATCAATTGATGAATTGTTGAACGCGTACAAAGTAAAAATCTAAAACTTGTACTTTCAAATGGTTTATTGCACCGCAGAAATATTGAGTTAACATAAAGTATTGATAAATTAATCTGGGGATTCCCGCACACGTGGTTACGCAATAGCAATCGCACATATTTAACAGCTATTTCTCGAGTGCATTTATCGTCACCAAAGCTTAATGTCACATCTACATACAATGGCAATCAAGTGAAATCTTCTTGAAACTAACTGGGCAAACCCTGCATGCGCACTTACGCAAAAAATAACAAAACGTAAATCTTCACAGGAAGCCGCGGTGCTCGTCTCATTACTAAATTTACAACTCTCACAATAACAGAATATCGCATCTACACGACAAAAAAAATGCAGCTTTCAAGATGGCTTCCAAACCAAAGTTGACATGGTCGACTGACGCTGATTCGACGCATGCACACTCACATAAAAAAAACATCAACAATTTCATAAGAATCTAGATCAGAAATTCACCACATTTTTATAAAACAAATCTTCCGAAAAACGTATAAGCAGATTTCTCAAAAACTGCACACAACATTCTGAATTTTGAAGTTCATCGCGACTGACCACAGGGAGTCGAGAGCGCTTGAGACAATGATACATTTATCCAATACATGACCTCAAAACTTACAACATATACACGTACCTACCTTTCTTCGCGAACTTTTTCACAACCGTTATTAACGAACGTTAATGCAATACGTTTAAAATGCTCAATCGAAATCACGTTCCTCAACTGTGCTGTAAAAAAAAATGGCGTCCTCAGAATGTATCTCAATTGTCTGCGCATGCGCTGTAAAAATAAACCGGATACACCAACATCAGTTTTATATATACAGATAGTATACATCCAAGAGATGGCAACTTATGTAATTACCAAATTTAACGTCCTGTTCATGTATCTTTATCCACAACTGTCTTTCCGTATTAGAGAATGAATAAAAGGAAAGATAAGACATCACAATTACAAGCGGGTTGGCAATAGGGCTACCGCATTGGAACGGTCAGTGGCAAAAACATCAAAGCTACCTTCCTATAATGATTTAGATAGACGTCATCATAGGGTCCACAATCTGTCCGGTCATCACACAATCAGAAGGAAAGCATAGTGGCCAACTGTAAATGTGTCAACCACTAAACATGCAGTACGTTGTAAAATGATAGGGTCATAGCCTCTTTTGATAAACTTTTTAACAAGTTTAATAAAGATTGTATGAAAGTGATTATGACCAAGGATCTTACGATGTTTGTAAATCACATCATCATAGAAGTCAGGTTGTGATAATCCTTGTCGCAGAAGAGTTCTTAAATTACTTTTATATTTTAAAAGTAGATCATGGCTACGATAATAAAAGTTTGCAAAAGTTTTTTGAAGTTTATGGTAACAATAGCCCTGCTGGAGTAGCTTTTTACTTATACAAATATTACGAATATTAAATATCTCAACACGACTACAGGCTCTAGAGAGTCGAATAAGTTGAGAAACATAGACCCCATAGTGAGGTAGCTCGGGGAACATCCACATCTAAATGTGGATAATTAACAATATCAAAATTATCTTATTTGGTTCGCCTCTGCTTATACTTATTGGACATTGAGTGTGTTTATATGTATGTGTGTCTTGTTCACGATGGTGTGTTTTGGAGTGTTGAAAGAAAGCTAGAAGACTCCCGTTCCACGCGGAGAATAAATGTCAGAATAGTTCAGACAAAGATAATCTATATAGATCTCCATCAGATGTAGCTGCTGGAGTTGTTTTCTTGTTCAGTGCAAAGCTTGCTTTCCATATTATACACAGGGTAGCACAGACAGCCATATCGTAATGGCTCAAGTTATTTAGAGCAGCCCCAGAGAGTGGAATACAGTAACATGCCATACCCTTGCTATCGCATAGATTCCAATTCTTTGGAGGATTGAATCTGATACACCGGACCGTCCGGTTTACGCCCCCATCCGTAATTTCGTGGGAATCATTGATTGCTTGACAACTTTCCATTTGTAGTTTTCAAAAAGTAAGCCATACCCACACCGATAAAATGGGAACTAGACAATGTGTCTAGGTGCATTACTTTTAAAGGAACTGTTCATTATCTACAGTTCAATAGACCTACATGTATATAAAGCTAAACAAGTGGTTACTTGCATAGCTTATTGTACAAACCTGTATTAATTGTGGTGTCGACGTTATTGTCAGTGATAACATTAGTTCCCATGTCATATGCATCGAACATATCCTGGAAAATTTCATCTGGCATCCCTCTAACCAATTCATGAAGGTATGCGGTTTTAATTACCCCAAAAGTCATAACGTGGACTTAATACATTTGATATGTTGACCTAGGGGCCTGACAATATCAATAATATCGACTTTTCCCCCCGCAAGAACCTACTTGTACAATATCGCCTACTTTAGCCATTGAAGTCATTGTTATCGTTTTGATAAGCAGACGAACTATGGGAAATAACTTAAGTGTAATCAAATATGACGAGATGTTTTGACAAGCAGACGAACTATGGTAACTTCAATGTAATCAAATATGACGAGATGTTTTGACAAGCAGACGAACTATGACAAATAACTTCAGTGTAATCAAATATGACGAGATGTTTTGACAAGAAGACGAACTATGGTAACTTCAAATTAATCAAATATGACAAGATGTTTTGACAAGCAGACGAACTATGGAAAATAACTTCAGTGTAATCAAATATGATGAGATGTTTTGACAAGCAGACGAACTATGGTAACTTCAATATAATCAAATATGACGAGAGGTTTTGACAAGCAGACGAACTGTGGGAAATAACTTCAATGTAATCAAATATGACGAGATACACTCAAGTGATATGAAAACGCAACACGGGAATTTCCGCTATATATTGTATGTAGAATATGCTGCTTTTAATCGAATGGTACATGGCTACGTAAGACCTTTCCTTTTGGAAAACATACTAAAACAACAAATAATACAGCAAATAGCATTTCCTTCAATGTTTTATTATTCACAAAGTACGCGTTTGGTTCAATCATGTGAGCAAACTTAGGATGCAACATTTTGCAAACTATTTACGTTAAATACAGTACTGAACTAGCTCAATTTTTCAAAGAGCTACTTCAACATTTATGAAGTTCTTGTTACAAAGTGTAGTGTGATTAAAACGTCTACAACATCACAGTTGTGTCCTTTCTCTAGTTAACTGCAAGTTTCTTTTTAAAAAACATCTTGGGATTTCTTTGGAATATTATGTGCAATCAAGTGTGCAGTATATACAATATATAGCGGAAATTCCCGTGTTGCGTTTTCATATCACTTGAGTGTATTTTGACAAGCAGACGAACTATGGGAAATAACTTCAATGTAATCAAATATGACGAGATGTTTTGACAAGCAGACGAACTGTGGGAAATAACTTCAATTTAATCAAATATGACGAGGTGTTTTGACAAGCAGACGAACTATGGGAAATAACTTCAATGTAATCAAATATGACGAGATGTTTTGACAAGCAGACGAACTATGGGAAATAACTTCAATGTAATCGAATATGACGAGATGTTTTGACAAGCAGACGAACTATTCAAAATAACTTCAATGTAATCAAATATGACGAGATGTTTTGACAAGCAGACGAACTATTGAAAATAACTTCAATGTAATCAAATATGACGAGATGTTTTGACAAGCAGACGAACTATTGAAAATAACTTCAATGTAATCAAATATGACGAGATGTTTTGACAAGCAGACGAACTATGGGAAATAACTTCAACGTAATCAAATATGACGAGATGTTTTGACAAGCAGACGAACTATGGGAAACAACTTCAATGCAATCAAATATGACGAGATATTTTGACAGCAGACGAACAATGAAAAATAATTTCAATGTAATCAAATATGACGAGATGTTTTGATTATCCCCACTGAAATACTGACACTAAAACTGACAATAGACTATATCTAGTAATAAATAATAACTACATCTATGCAGTCTTGTCGATTAATTAGTATTTTTTGTAAGATTAAACACAAAATTAAACAAAAGCAACATAAATTCAATGTGTAAGTTCATGTGTGATCGTATTAAAAATATAATCGATACATCGGCTTCTTTTTATGTTTTTATGAATACACAAAAGTAGTGCGAAAGTAGTCCGGTATGCAAGACAACTATATACAATGGTAGAGATTATAGTTTGTCCCATTTGTATAGGTGATGTGTGGTGCGGTGCAATGTTTAACACAGACGGGTTATTTAATTATTAAACATTTACAAGTTGAATGTTGTTTAACAAGCCATTACACAGTTTCGACGATTTTATTTGTTTTACCTATAACTTTTCGGTGCAAATACAATATAGGCACCTAAAAATCATGATGGAACAAAGTACCTGGAATAAGAGCACAAATATGGTTCGAAATTTGAGGGTGCGAAATGTTACCCCAAAATATCACTCCTTTTAAACGTGTTGATTGATTACTTAATAGGTATTATTGGTTACCCATGTTAGCCAGTATGCAACGCATTCTCTCTCATTTAGGGTGGACGCAATGTCATGTTTCAGGGCATCTCTCCCATTTAGGGTGGACGCAATGCCATGTTTCAGGGCAATTCTTCCATTTAGGGAGGAAGCAAGACCATGTTTCAGGGCATCTATCCCATTTAAGGTGGACGCAAGGCCATGTTTTAGGGCTTCTCTTCCATTTAGGGTGGACGCATGGCCATGTTTCAGGGCATCTCTCCCATTTAGCGTGGACGCAATGCCATGTTTCAGGGCATCTCTCCAATTAAAGGTGGACGCAAGGCCATGTTTCAGGCCATCTCTCCCATTAAGGATGGACGCAAGGCCATGTTTCAGGGCATCTCTCCCACTCAGGGTGGACGCAAGGCCATGTTTTAGAGAATCTCTCCCATTTAAGGTGGACGCCAGGCCATGTTTCAGAGCATCTCTCTCATTTAGGGTGGACGCAAGGCCATGTTTCAGGGCATCTCTGCCATTGAGGGTGGACGTTAGGCCATGTTTCAAAGCATCTCTCTCATTTAGGTTGGACGCAAGGCCATGTTTTAGAGCATCTCTTTTATTTTGGGTGGACGCAAGTCAATGTTTCAGAGCATAACTCCCATTTAGGGTGGACGCAAGGTCATAATGCAGAGCATCTCTCCCATTTAGGGTGGATGCAAGGCCATGTTTCAAAGCATCTCTACCATTTAGGTTGGACGCAATGTCATGTTTCAGAGCATCTCTCTCATTTAGGTGGACGCAGGGCAATAATTCAGAGCATCTCTCCCATTTAGGGTAGACGTAAGGCGATGTTTCAGAGTAGCTTTCTTTCAGTTTCAGAGCATCTCTCCCATTTAGGGTGACGCAAGACCATGTTTCAGAGCATCTCTTCCATTTAGGGTGACGCAAGGCCATGTTTCAGAGCATCTCTCCCATTTAGGTGGACGCAGGGCAATAATTCAGAGCATCTCTCCCATTTAGGTTGGACGCAAGCCCATTTTCAGAGCATCTCTCAACTTTAGGGTGACGCAAGGCCATGTTTCAGAGCAAAATCAAGTACATGTTCACAACTGTTGAGATCTTATGAGGGATGGATGCTTCCGAACCCTCACCCCAACCCACTCACTCACACACTAGGTTCTCCCCTGCAAAGTCTTCGTACGCATGGCTGAATTCACCACTTATCACTTACCCGAAAACGAGGGATAATCTTTGACATAAACTCAGCACATTTGGAGTTTGGGATGGATGTCCTCATGTATATGTATGAATATTACATCTAGGATTAAATACCAAACCAGGTTGGGCTCAGATTTTGATTGTTTCTTAATGTGTTCGTCAGGGCGAGTGCTTCGTTCTTATTTTCATTTTTTTTCTGAATGGCATTGACAGCGAATTTATTATCAACAGTTGTGAAAACACTGATTGTGGAATGATAAATACGTATACAGATGTATATCTGCATTATTAAGCCTACATCACTGTAATTACGGTTATTTTTTTTAATTAAGAGTGTTGACATAGGAAATTATAGATGTTATATCCGAAAATTAGTATATCACAGCCATATGTGTCCATGATGTGAATAATGTTTGTTTCTAGTACGTCCATTACAATGTTTGTTTTAAAAAGCATTTGTAATTTTAATATTGTTTATCATCCGATTTTGATCATTCTTTCACACTTTTTTCAAGTCTCAATAATACCGATTGTTTGGCTGTGTCGCTACATTCACTTCAATTCAAAATACCATAACTATGTTTATTAAACTGTGTTGTTCTACCTCATATAGCATGTCCTTCAGATAAAATTAGCTGTGTTGTCATGTCTGTATGAAGTAATTTTATCGTCATGGTCACACGAATAATGTAATTTTCTCGTGGAGGAATCGGAGGTTGGTGGGTTCGAGAAGAAGATGAAAATATAAATGATTGCATAACCACATGCAAACGTATTTGTAGAAACAACATAAATCCTTTAATTTATGATACGTGCTGTAAGCTTGTACAAATACGGGTTGAAATAATATAATTTGCATTTGTTTACTTTAGGAAAATAATTTAAAATTGATTCGCATTTTATTATTACAATTATTATTTATTTATTTGTCTGTGGAGGGGGTGGCGATGCGGGGCGGGGACACGAGGACGTGGGTAGAGGGTAGTGAATGACAAATTTCCTTCCACCCCAAATACACGTAGATTTAACAGTATGCGCGGATACAGGATTAGTGGATTAGGGAGTGGGTAGAGTGCCCGGCCATAACAAAAAGTATCTTGTGTTTGTATTTGTATTTGCTATCAATTACTCTTCCAGGTAGCCTCTATTAACATTTTGGAACATAACTGAATGCGTATATTACCTCCTTTGAATACATCACATGTGCAACAGGTGATTGCATAGAATATGTGCTGCCTTAAGGCCAAGCATATAGTGACATCTCCCCCACCCCACCACACCCCAACCCACGTAAACGTGCAACTGATTACGCGGATCCAGGATTAGCCTTAAGGCCAAGCATATAGTGACGTCTCCCCCACCCCACCACATCCCACCCCACGTAAACGTGCAACTGATTACGCGGATCCAGGATTAGCCTTAAGGCCAAGCATATAGTGACGTCTCCCCCACCCCACCAAACCCCACCCCACGTAAACGTGAAACTGATTACGCGGATCCAGGATTAGCCTTAAGGCCAAGCATATAGTGACGTCTCCCCCACCTTACCACATCCCCATGTTTATTTGTAATCCGAGCCTTCTCTGACCGAACCACTGTAGATAATCTCAAAGAATCTAGCAACATGTTTATTATTTATTCTAGCATGACCAACGGAATGTAAGTATATACATAAAATTGAAATATATCAAGGTTCTGTTTGTTGGCATAAAAACCCATCAAAATACATAGGATGTTTTTTCTATGTTTAATGAATGAGACTCTTAGGTAGTGGTAGGTAGGTAGTCGAGGCCATTTAACTCATTTTCGCAGCGGTCCGTATAAGGCCACTTCCCCACCCAAATTACTTTGAAAATCATGCAGTTTTCCCCATTTTTTAAACTTAACTCTGAAAATGTCATTTCCCAGTCATGGATTTTTCCCACATTCTAGGCCAAAATGCCCCTTTCCAGACCTAAGGCTTTTTTAACCAATTTAACAGGGGCCGAAATTCGGCCTCGTCCCAATTGCAAAAACCTCTATTTTTTCCCAATTTTGGGGTAAAAATTCCTATTAAAAAAAAAAAAATGTATATATATTTTTTTTTTTTCGGTAATTAAGTGACATACTTTACATAGTTTGTATGTTAAAATAACTCAGTTCTAAAACCTAATCAATATTTTACCTAAAACTACATTTTAATGAAATTTCCCCTTAAAAAAACATTTTCCAAAACAACGAAAATCATTTTTTTCCCAATTTGGACAGTCTCGTGCTTATTTTCCCCAAATTCAGCAGGCCTAGGCCTTTTTCCGGTTTCCTTGAAAAAAAAGCCCTGGACCTAGTAAAAGGCTCTGGTGGTGTTGAGGAGGGGGAGGGGCAATTTTTTTTCCTCTCTTTAACTGTTATTAGTGAAATTTATTTTTTGTTATCTGTTTAGTGTTATTGAGGGAATGTAGCGCCACAGCCAAACTATCTTTATTATTGAGAATTCTGAAAAAAATGAATAAAGGTGAAAGAATTTTCAAAATCGGATGATAAAAACAAAGAAGTTATAATTATTTGAAGGTTCTGTTGAAACGGATATGGAAGCCGCCATTTTGAGGGCTATGACATCACAGTTCTATTGACCATATATGGAATATTTATAAATATGAAAAATTACTGATTAATAGGAAAAAATGACAGCTACTTTATGAAAAATATGTATCATACGTGACTTAACGGCAATAATACTTTCTAAGTAAAGGATTTTGCATTCATTTGCAGCGACTTTCTTTGCTTTAAATGATTTTGATAAATATTCCATATATGGTAAATTGGAACTATGACGTCATAGTTCTAAAAATGGCGGCTCCCATATTCGTTTTAGAACAACTTTTAAATGGTCATATCTTTTTTGTGTATCGTCCGATTTTGATAATTCTATCACCTTTTCCCAAGTGTTTCAGAACTCTCAATAATAAAGCTTGTTTGGCTGTGGCGCTACATTCCCTTTAATTAATCTGTGTTACCTGTTATTATCAAATTCTTACTCCAGTCCCCATCCATTCCATACACAATTAATCATTCATTGTATCAAAGTACTTTGGCCGTTATCTAGTCAGTGCCTGTGTCATATTAAAACATTATTGTTACATTTTTAACTTTCGATTAAGGTAAACATATGTGTAAATTTGTCTAGCCTTTTCCTTATATTATGTAGGATCTCTTTACTGAAAACACATATTTTGTTCTATCATATACTAAAATAAACTCTTCTAACTGAAATAAACTCTTCTTAATCACAATTGCTGGTATCATATTTTGTTATAAGGGTCGAAATTCGACCCATTCCGTCTCAAAAATGTATTTTATTGCAGTAAACCTCACCTACTTGGAACCCATTTAAAATTCGATGGAGAACCCGGAAATCTCGCCGTATTATGAACCTGTCCTTTTTAAACAGTCGAGAGATTAGTCTCCCTTTATTATAACTACACATTTGTTTTTTCTCGAGGTTTTGCGAATGTGAAGTTTAGAAACGCTAACAAGAAATTTGCAACATAGCTGCGTTAATTTGTTTGTTTATTAAACGAAAACATTGCACAGCAAGGTCACTTAATTCGTATTTTCCGTAAAAATAGCGGAGAATAAGGCCTGTGACATGTAATAGTCGCACGTCGTAGAGAACGCTAACGCGCTGTGGAAACTTTCATAAAAGGCCGTGTGAAACTTACGACCTATACCGATTACGACGTGCGAAACGTACGACCTAAACCGATCACAGACGCTACAAAATTGAAGCGCTTCAGAGACCTAGAAATAATGAAAAACATATAGAAAACTACTGGGTACTCATAAAAATGTCAGCATTCTTCAAAATTAATTATTTCTGTTAACAATGGAACGCCGGTAGTTACTTTTGGCTTTCAACTGTTAATTACGTCTGCGTGACTTCACCGTGAGACAGGAAGCTGGTCAAAAATGCGACCGGAAGTTTCAAAATGGCGTCGTCCGCGTCGTCTGCCATCTTGGAGACAAAATTCAAGTTTGACGCACTACGAAAATGAAAATTAGTAGCGTTAGTAAGTGAGTATTTAACATATTCATTCCAATGCATACATGTACATACGTGTAACCTATAGTCTGGCTTCGCCCGACCTGCCTTTGGCAGGTCGAGCTTTGCCCGTATTAATCCTAATAAAGAGACACACGGCAATCTTGATCTTTTAAAAACTCACGGCGTCCCGTTAGTTTTTTCTTAACTTGCATTTGTTCAATCATTAATATTAATTGTAAGAATCATCAATACTGTCCTTGAATATAGTTTGTATTCCTTTGTTGTGTCACCCAACGTGTTTTATAAATGTTACCTGAACACCTTTAACTTGTTCATGATGGCGAAGATCAGAACCATTCCTTTGGCCGCGCCAGATGAATACCTGTGACAACTTAAAGTAATTGATAACTATGGTCATTTTTGATTCATACAATACAACATAAAAGCCGCGATGCGTTTTCAATAAGATTTGTGGCAACTCCATCCTCGTTCACTTGCTTGTTTTTCTGTTCGTGGGCTTGGTCTGTTGGTATTGGTGAGACAGCACTATGTGCTTTTGTCACCCCAAAGTTTCCCTTCTCAAAATCTGCATATGGAGACGGATATTTACAGGTCATGGATATTAACGGTTTACTAATTGATAAAATCGAGGTGATCAAGCAAAATGAACCATGTACAGTCTATAGAGAGTAAAGTTTCTCTCACATAGAGAGATGACAACAGGCGTAAGTGAAAGTGAACACTGCTTCAATTGTTAACTTTCTGTTTCGTGTGTCATACTCAATGGGACGCATGCCTTGCTCTCTGCACTCTCAATGATATCATTGTAATCACGGTACAGCAATGTCAGTCACGTGATGATCATGTCATTGATACATGTGTTGCTTTAAGAAAGAAACTGTAGTGTAATGCAACATCATTTGCATATCATTGTTTTTTGTGTTGCTTTTAACCTGTGTACAAGTATGTCTTGCTAATATCGTTAGCTTTTCATATATATATATTATAATGAACTGACAGCTTCTGATACAGCTGGAGATAAGAAAATTAGTATAGTACACTTCAGAAATGTCAGTGTGGAGCGTTATGATCTAGTGGTAGAGCGTCAGACCCATGATCGAAAAGTCGTGGGTTCGATCCCCGCCATTGCTATATGCCTTGTGTCCCTGAGCAAGACACTTTATCTAGAGTGATTCAAATAAGTACATAGAACTTTCGTTACAATCGATGTAAAATAAATTAGTTTAAACTAAATGTCAGTGGCTGGAGAAAATGTAGAGACAATCAGGAGTGGCATTTGATTTTTAAATGTATACATCCTTTAACACCTTGACCGTAGTGTGAATCTCAATATCCCTTTATTGCAATATTGATAAAAAAAAAGTAATATATCAAGAAATCTGAGTGAACAATACCAACATTTTAATTGCTTCGTAACAAACAAATATTAAACAATTTACACATTATATTATTTTCAACATGTGTGTTGGCCATATTGAAAAAGTGAGCCATTTTGAAATTAAAATACTAGTATTCAGATTATATTTCATGACTCGTCTATTATTTTGCGATAATTGGTGTGATGACAATAATATATTTTGATGAAAGCTAATACATATGAGTTTAATGATTAATTTACGTATTTGGCGGCCATTTCGAAAATAACGACCATGGATTTGGAAACATATGACGCTGTTTTGTCAAATTTGTT